>JANUWF010001224.1:3000000-3242500 GCA_026120185.1 Voacanga thouarsii | reverse complement strand
ATTTCCTTAAACATTCCTAAGTTGGACATAATTTCCAACTTGAGTAATACTTTTTCTTAGTAGCATAATACATATGAAAATACTTCGGATTAACCTCAAATTTTATAGATACATACCCAAACACATATAGAATAGAATATAAGTTGCCTTGTATGAAAATCAGACCTTATTTGCACTCAAAAAAATATTTTTCGCTACCGGAGTATTCTGCCTATAATAGACTGGTTGCAAGAAAACTTGGTAACTTTTAATCCCTAAGTCATAAAATTCTTAAATTTTACAGATAACTTCTACACACCTAGAGATAAGTTTTCTCTGTTTTGACCTTCTTCAAATTCAGAATTTATCACACCGGAAATTTAGTTACACACCAGCTGATTGGCAAAAATTGTGTACTCTGCCCCTTCAGTTTTTTTTTTTTTTTTTTTGTTTTGAAAATTCTTGGGTTTTATCCCAAGGTTTTATTGCATGATTTCTAGCACAAATAACATTCCAAAAATTTATAATAAACAATATCAAAAGGTCCTACAATAATAAATTCTTTGCTATTTTATTTTGAATTAAAACAAACAACTATCACAGATTTACAAAATTCCAGCAAGTATATAATTTGTTTTAAGGCTTCAAGAAATCAACTTCTTAGTTTTATTATTTCAAGAAAAACACATCCCTAGGGTGCTCTAGATAAGGCAACAGAACTCTTAGCATACACACACCAAGATTTTTCAAGAACACATCAAGAAGTCATCTTTTCTTAGGAAAAATTCTAACTTTTTATGAAAACAAAATTTAAAAAAAAAAGTGTTTTCTTTTGTATAAATCCTTTGAAAGAATGTTTCTTTTTTAAGATTTAAACAAGTATGACTCTCAAACATAATTCTTTAATCATCTTTTTCCTAGAAAAATTACTTTAATAATTTATAACACAAGAACTCTAGTTTTTCCAAAATCGTTGGCACTAGGGTTTAAAGGAAAAGAAAGACTTTTGTTATTACTTCTTGCTTCAACATTCTTTATCACTCTTAGGGAAGAAATAATGTTTTTTTTAGCCTTTGATTTCACCTAAATCTTCAAGCTTCCAACTCAAGAATGATGCTTCAACGGTGTAGTAATGTGCAGAATTTTCCGTAAGCAAAACAACTCTTGAGTGCAATTGGGGGGGGGTGGAGGGGGGGAGGGGGGAATTTTGTGTGAGCGGTGAGAGAGTGAGAGGGAGACGGCTACTAGGGTAGAAAATGGCTCAAAAATCTGATTATGTAGGTTTTATATAGATGAATTATGATAGGTTTAGGAAATAAAAAAAGAATTAAGGAAAATCCTATTTTTCTCTAGGTTTTATCTAATTAAAAAGCTTCCTATAATTAATTTATCATAATCCAAGTGGGTTTGGATAGTTAGGTGGTGGCACAAGGAGAGGAGATAGGAAAGAGAATATTCTCTAATTTTTCCTATGCATTAAAGGATTGGAAAAATATAAAATTCATTTTAAGATAATTTCCCAATTACACAAGAATTGAGTTTTCTCTCTTTCTCTTCTCCTAGTGGCGGCTACTAGGCTTCTAGAAGCCTTGTAATCCCCTCTAAATATTCTCCTCGCTAGGTTAAATATTTAAATTAGAGAAATTTAATTTCTCTTCAAATAAAATAAAATATGAGGAAAATCTTGCTAGTCTCATATTAAAATACTTCTTAAAATTAATACATAAGCAAACAAATGAAATAATCATATAATAAGTATTTAATAAATATAAATAGCAAATGCTCAAATATAATAAGGAAATAAATAAGTAATTATTTATGAACTAATAAATAGTTACATATATGTATGTATGTATGTATGTATGTATGTATGTATGTATGTATGTATGTATGTATGTATGTATGTATGTATGTATGTATGTATGTATGTATGTATGTATGTATGTATGTATGTATGTATGTATGTATGTATGTATGTATGTATGTATGTATGTATGTATGTATGTATGTATGTATGTATGTATGTATGTATGTATGTATGTATGTATTTATGTATGTATGTATGTATGTATGTATGTATATAATTCTATCCGTCATTTTTTCAAATAGCGATATCTTATACATCACTAAAGCACAACAATTCTTCCACAATCATATTCAAACAAATTCATTCATGCCATGCCAAATATATTTATATGTAGAAATGCTCATTTCCCCCATTTCTAAGGGCATTTAGGGTGGGGTCTCACACAAATGGGGAAAGTTGTTGACATCTCATGAGCTAGAATTTTTAGAGGGATGACTTAAGAATATTTTGGAACAAGTTTGATCTCATTTGGAGTTGTATAGCAAAAGTTATAAACAAAACACTAAGAGGTGTTGAACATGGAAATATTGCTTACTTAATTTTCCTTAGGCTTTAATGTACCACTTACTCTTAAGATTATTGATGCGTATGGATTTGGGTATAAAAAATCATATAAAAATAAGCATATTCCCAATCAAGTTTACATTAAAACGTTAAACCCAAATTACACATATGAGCAAGCGTACTTATCATTAACATAGCATAGGGTTCAAACGAGTGTCGATCCTCAAGGAACAAGTATACACTAATCACATTTCTTTCATTATTTAACCGACTCGATAGAGCGAAAAATAAATAAAAAGAAAAATAAAAAAATATATATACGTGTCAAGGTTGGAGAAATATGTAACTTAAACCATTGTTTAGACAAATATGATCCCAAAGTACTTAATCATTATCATAACTAATTATTCATTTGGCATCATGAAAGATAATATAGATTCACTTCTTTGTCCAATCCATGATTTTCTATTTTCTTGGTAACTTAGCATCACATATCTTGTCTCAACCAGTCTTACCCAAAAGATGCATTAACTATAGTCCTTGATTTAACTCCCATTCTTGGTAAATTACACATGAAATTAACCAATGAATTCATATCCTGGCAGACATTAATTAATCTTGAATTACTTTGTCCCTACTCTTAACCCCTTTGTCCAAGCAAGTTAAAAGCTAACAAAAATTAAACTAATGAATTGAAACTGCTATCAACCCCTTTGTCCAAGAAAGTTAATGAAAAGAAACAACGAATTAATCTCGTAATAAGCACAAGTAATTAAATATCAAGAATAACAATCAATTAATCAAAAGACCAAATAACTCTAAAAATCATGACTATCTAAAAGAATGTCAAATTACAATAAAACAATTAATACATCATTGTTCAAGAAAAAAAAAAAAGTAAAAGAAAGCACTCATAGACAAGCCTCCTTCTTCTTCCTTTGAAGACCTTCTTGCACAACCTTCCTTGAATTGAAGAATTTCTCCTTTGATTTGAGTGATTTGCTATGATGATCAATGAATTCTCCCCTTTTTTTCCTTGTGTTTTCCATTTATTTATAGGATTGAGAAGTGCTTAAACTCGTTGGTGTAATGTTCTTGGCCAAGTAGAAGTTGGAAGATACTAAAACTCCACAGATTATCAAAAACCGCGTACAAAAATCAAAGTACCGTCTTAACTTCATGGCACAGCCGGTGCTACCTTGGCTCTCGGAGCCGACGCCAGTTGTGTTTTGTTTCTCCAATTGTTCGTCGATTTTTTCTGAATTCCGCACAATGTATTCCAGAATGTAGCCGGCGCCACTTTGGCTACTGGAGCTAGCGCCAATTCCACTTTGTTTTGCTCTTTTTAACAATTTTTCTGTCACTTCGAAGTTCATGCAGCCAGTGCATGGCCGACGCTGGTTCCTCTATCCCAGCCGGTGCTGCCTCTAATCTGTTTCACGACGTTTTTGCTTCGTTTTATCCTAAAAATCTAAAATAATAAACAAAATACCTTTCCAAGGGTAAAATTTCAAATATGAAGAAATATAACTAGTTATTGAATAAAATGTATCACAAAAAAATCTCATATAATTAGGAAAAGTATGACTAATTTAGCCCCTATTAATTATACAAGCCTTAATTTGAGGACATTGAATAATGTTTTATGGAAACACCTTACTATTGTAGGTGATCCTATCTAAGGGAGATCTTAGACTTGAAATCGTATGAGTAAGCCAGATTTATTAATCGAGGTGAGTCCCTTAGTTTTAAATCTTGTTTTAGCCAAGTGTTTTTCTGATATAATTGAACATGAACTTTTATGGACAAATAATCTTTATTAAAGCAATATTCTACTATAAATAAGCATATGCCGATTATGACATTATTCATTAAATGATACATATGTAGGAAATTCTTTACTAGAATCAATATTATGTTTTGATAAAGAAAACTTTATCATGCTAAATGTGCTTTAAATGTTGGCAAAGTAATTTATGCACGAATTGAAAAGCTTATGTGTTTCTATATTTAATGAACCTTGTCAATTATTACAGGAAATATGATAAATATTTGGAAGATAATATTTTGGCCCCGAAAATGATTTTTTGATACTCAAGTATGAGTTTGTATTTTAGGAAAGAAAATATTTTGGAAAAATGATTTGGTTTTGAAAAGTATTGAGCTGTGTTAAGACATTGCGTTGATCAAGCGTTGAGTACTCAGTGGGGACTTTAACTTTTGTACTAGCTTCTAATAGAGATAGATGACTGCATGTAACTTGGCTGAGTTTTGGGATTTATCTTACTTCAAGTGAAGTGACATAATATTAGAATTAGCCATCCTTAGCTAGCAACACATTTTTAGTGGTGAAAATAGAGGTCTGGCATGGGACACCCGGGCTATTAAGGCCGACTATGACGATGGTTATAGTATGATTGATTGTGGTGTACACACCGGATTAATCATACATTTATTATGTTTATATGATTGAGATCCTATAGTGTTGATGTGGTTGGATTGAGATCCTTTCGATTAGATGGGGCGAGATCTTGTTGGTGATGTTTTCAGTTAGACTAAGATCCTTCTATGTGATAATGCAATGTGGTTGTAAATGTGAATGACGAATTTGAAAATACGATATGATTTATGATTAAATACTCAATACTAATGTTGTAAGTGGTACGAAGATACTATTCATCATGGTAGTGGCACATTTTTTTCCAAAAAGAAAGTGGACATAATTTCTTTAAATGTGGGGCATTAGTTTTTAGTATACCTTGATTTCCAAATATGCATGAACTCTTTTGAAAACAGTTGTTGAGGTTTTCAACTACAATATAACTACAATGTTTCAAGAGTCGTTTTCAGTGGGAAAATATAATAAAAACCTTTTATTTGTTTTTTAAGGGAAAAATGCTAGCATACACGAGACTCACTGAGTATATAACTTAAATGTGTGCTATTATTCTCACGTTTTTATGGTTCGAAGTGATGTCCTAGATAATAGGAGATCACTCCACCTGTTGGGATCTTCAAATCATGACTGTAAGCTACACACAATGTTTAAAGGAGACTTTGTACATTATGTTAAGATCTTTATGTAATAGACAGATGGGTGTTGAGCAAACGATGTACTGCACTTGTTATGTACATTAAGTTTATTTTGAATTAAATTCCATGTATTTTTGAAGTTATAGAATGAACTGCTGTGTATTAAGTTATAAATCGTTATACACACCCTTTGTTTGGGAGTTAGATGGGGCAACAACCTACGAAGACAAGGCCCACTACGACATGGAAAATGTGGGGTGTTACAAGTTGAGAAGTGGTTCATAATTGATAATAATAGTATGATAGAATCAAATAAGTAAAGCTAACATCAAGAAGGGTATAATGTCACCGAGCATGAATGATGTACTAAAGCTAACATCAATTGTTGGATAAGTTCAATTCAATAGCTAATAGTAAAAAGTCAAAGGAGCAATTGTCTGACTAGTTTTTTGGATGATTCCAATTGCAAGTAACCATCTTCTGGCATTTCAAGCATGCCAATAAATAAATAAAGTGATAAAATTTTCAAGCACCGATTGGTGGTTCTTTTTGGTGACTAAAATCCCTTCTGTGAGGATATTATTTTGTATTACCTATTACTATGTTGGTCAAGTCCTTCCTACTTCAATGATGGTTTTCTTCCTTCTTTTTAGCTTTGCAAAGAGGTGCTTGGGTGAGAAGTTGAGAATTCTAGTAAGATGCTTATACTGTCCATTTTTATTGATTACTTGCAAATGCTTTGTGAAGCAAATGGGCACACACTTAAAGTAACAAATTTATGAATGGAAAACTTATTTTAGAGCTGCTATTTCTAAATTTTTGCTAGAAGAACACTATTTTAAACTAGAATGTCTTGTTTACTCAAATATGAATGGTTAATGTCAATAAGAACCAATCCATATCCATTTATAGCTCCCCGAGAAAGAACATACAGCTAGACCATTATGTCTTGAATTGATTAAACATGAGACATAGCACCATATTTTACATAGAAAATCTGCCTTGGTCAATAAGAATTTTGTGTGAGATTCTACTATTGTTGCAGGCACTTTCCTTATGATGAGAATGAACTTAGTTATAGAACCTAAACATTTTCCTTCCTTCGTCACATCTTTATCCCTTCATCGAGACTTTCCTTTAATGGCTGGAGGAAAAATTCCCTTATGTAAACTTGGTGGGCATTTTTTTTAGCCTTCTAATTCATAAATAGGGGGTTCCTCACCTTTAAAACTCTGCCAATTTACTGACATACAATTCTTATGAATAACTTAACCAACAAAATCTATAATTTACTTTTTATTTCCAACCTATTGGGGCATTGTGATTTTTAGTTTTGACTTACCAAAAGATGCAACGTTCACAATGACAATCCAAATATAGCAAGAAGAAAATCCACTAATCATCTAATTATTAATCTATGAACCAAACCCAATTATTATTCATATAAACAGTGATAGAGACCAATTCCCATATAGAATTCCTTGACAACAAAGAGCTATGGATGTGAGTGATAGGGGCTAAATTAATTATATTTTTCCTTGTTATTTGAGGTTCTTTTGTGATACATTTTGTTCAATAACTAGTCATATTTCTTCATATTTGAGATTTTACCATTGGAAATGTATTTTGGTCTTTATTTCAGATTTTTAGGGTAAAATGAAACAAAAATGTAGCAGAACAGAGGAGAGGCGTTGCCGGCTAGGACCCTAGAACTGAAGCCAACCATGTATTGTTGAAGCAAACTTCGAAGCGACGGAAAAATTATTGAAACAGAGCAGAACAGAACCAAGGCGGCGTCGACTGTGATGCTGGAACCGGCGCCGACTACATTCTGGAACACATTGTGCAAAATTCGAAGAAAAATCGGTGAACGTGTGGAGGAACAAAACACAACAGGCACCGGCTCGAAGAGTCAAGGCGGCGCCGGCTATGCCTTGAAGCCAAGGTGGTGCTGTGATTTTTCTACGCGATTTTTGGTAATTTGAGGAGTTTTAGTATCTTCCAACATCTACTCGGCCATGAACTTTGTACCTACGAGTTTAGGCACTTCTTAAGCCAATAAATAGGTGAAAAATACAAGGGAAAAGAGAAGAATTCATTGATTATCATAGAAAATTACACAATCCAAGGAGGAATTCTTCAAGTTCAAGGAAGGTTGTGCAAGATGGTCTTCAAAAGAAGAAGAAGGAGGCTTGTCTATGAGTGCTTTCTTTTACTTTGTTTTCTTTTTCTTGACAATGATATGTTAATTGTTTTATTATAATTTTACGATGTTTAGATATTCATGATTTTTAGAGTTGTTCGATCTTTTGATTGATTGGTTATTATTCTTGGTATTCAATTACTTATGCTTATTACGAGATTAGTTGGTTGGTTCTATCTATTGACTTACTGGACCAAAGGGGGTTGATGGTAGTTTCAATTTATTAATTTCATATTCTGTTGGCTATTGACTTGCTGGACCAAAGGGGGTTGATTGCTTAGAACTAGTAATTGAAGGTTAATTGATGTCTTCCGAGACTAAGGGTTCATTGATTAATTTCATGCTTTGAATTTTTCGAGACCAAGGGAATTTAATTAATGATTGTGTTTAATGCGTCTTTTGTATGAATTAGTTGAGACAGACCAAGTGATTCTAATTAATCTAGAAAATAGTGATTTCATGGATTGACGATCGAAGTGAATCTACTTTAATCCTTCATGATGCTAAGAGAATAATTAGTTATGGTAAAGGTTGGGTACTTCAAAATCATGTTTGTCTAACCAATGGCTCGAGTTACATAAACCTACATCCTTGACATGTACATATTTTTATTTTATTTTATTATTTATTTATTTTTCACTTTATCGAGTTGGTTAAACAATGAAAGAAAATGGATTAATGTCTACTTGTTCCTTGAGGATCGACACTCGTTTGAACCCTATGCTCGGTTAATGATGAGTACGCTTGCTCATATGTGTGATTTGGATTGAACGTTTTAATTTAAACTTGATTAGGAATGTGCTTAGTTATTGTAAGATTTTTATTCCCAAGTCAACACATCAAGTTTTTGGCGCCGTTGCCGGGGAACAACAGCATGAAAGCTTGGATTTTGTTGATTTAACCATGTAAATATGTAAATTTGTAGATATGTATAAATTGTTTTTTCTGCAAAAAGGTGCTACCTTTTCTATTTCATGTATTCTTGTACACCCTTATAACCTAACCTAACCTACTAACTTTGACTGTGTTCTTTTTACTAACTTTGTAACATTGTAGTTTTATTGTTAATCATTAATTATGTATCTAACTTGGTTCTTATTTTCTTAGGTGTTACCCTTGGTACATGACCCAAAAATTCGAAGGCGAGATAGTTGATTTTGACCCTGAAATCGAGAGGACGTTATCAAAAATTCGCCGAACAATTCAAAGGAACCTGATCGTCGAGATGGATGGTGCTCAATAGAACAATGTTGGGAATAACAGGAGGGTTATTGATGACTTTGTGAAACCTGCAATCTCGGGCACAGGCTAGAGTATCACTAGACCTAGGATAGATACAAACAATTTTGAAATAAAGCCCAACATTATCCAAATGGTGCAAAATATGGTTAAATTTGACGGGCAACCTGAAGAGGATCCCAATGCTCACTTAGCGAGTTTTCTTGAGATTTGTGATACTTTCAAGATGAATGGAATTTCTAAAGATGCCATTAAGATAAGACTTTTTCCATTTTCCTTGAGAGATAGAGCTAAATCTTGGTTGAGTCTTTACCTACAGGTTCCATCCCAACTTGGAATGCCCTAGCTGAAAAATTTTTGGCCAAATATTTTCCCCTAGCTAGGACAGCTAAACTTAGGAATGAAATCTTCGCCTTTCAACAATTAGATTCTAAGCCCTTATATGAAAGTTGGGAGAGATTTGAGGAGACGTTAAGAAAATGCCCACACAATGGATTTGAGCTGGAAATGCAAATACTTATCTTCTTGAATGGCCTCACGTTCGCAGCACGGCAAGTGGTGGACTCTTCTGTATGGGGTTCCATCAATCATAAGACCCCGGAACAGGTATTTGAGTTTATTAAAAATTTAGCTTCTAATAACTATTCTTGGGGAAGTGCAATGTCAAAAGCTTGTGTGCAAGGAGTGCATAAAGAGGATGCTGTAGAAACATTAGAGGCTAAGGTGGATGCCTTAACTTAAAAGATAGAATAGATGGTGATGCCTCAAGCCTAGGTTTTAAACGTCAATTGTGATTTTTGTGGAGAAGGACACCTCAATCATGAATGCCAAAATATGGGGTCACTCCAAGAAACGTCGAAACAAGCGGCCTTTGCAGGTAATGTCCGGCTAGGTAACAACCTTTATAGCTCAACCTATAATCAAGGTTCGCGAAATCACTCCAATTTCTTTTGGAGTAATGGAATCAACCTAGGCAGGGTTTTTTCAATTTTTACGGAAACGAAAGGAACCAAAAACCCATGACCAACATTGCAGCACCTCCAAAACCACAATTGGAAGAGTTGATTGGCCAATTGGTAAGTACCACGGAAACTAAGTTTTAAGGAGTCGATGCAATGACAAGGAACTTAGAGGCTTCCATGCGCAATTTGGAGAACTAAATTGGTCAATAACTCTTGGGAGATCGTCAAGCGGGGACATTGCCAGGGAATACTGAGGTAAATCCACGGGATCACAGCCATAGGAAACATTGAAGCAGTCTTACTTTCCTTTACTTTCAGTTTTTGTGATTGAGACGATTTTTTATTTTTGTCATTTTGATTAATTAATTAGAGTGCATTATTCAGCATTATTGTATGTTTCGCATTTTTACATAAAAAAAAAAAAAAAATGGAGAACCGGACAGAACCGAGCCGGCATCGGCTCTAAGAGCTCAGACCGACACCGGTTCCTGTCGGGTGGAGCATAATTTAAGGGCCATTTTGACCACTTTTCATTCAAAATCTCCATTCTCCCTCTCAAATTCCCTCAAGCTGACGCCGGCTTCACATCCCTCACTTCCCTAAAATTTGATTTTGCAACTTCTAAACACTTCTATAACGTCTAATGACTTCTCTTTTGATGATCCTATGGATCAAAACTCTCAAAATTTTTTATTTTTCAAAACACCATCACATTCAATCCCCAAGCAAGGAGCCTATAATTCTACAAAAAGCCTGCATTTTTTGCTTGCCCATGAATACAAGAGCATAAATGTATGATTTTTATTTCATTCCTACGGTTAAAATGATGGAGATGATTTTTTCTAATTTTAGGGACACTTTTTGCCGAAATTTGGGATTATGTATGCTACGATTGAATTGTGCATTACTCCTTGAGCTTTCATGAATTGGACTAGATTAGGAGTAAATGGTTCTTTGATACTTAACTCATGTACATGATCATTCGAGACTTCATGCATATAGCTATGGTTAGAATTATGGCTATTGGTGATACTTGAATATGTGAAACGTGCATTACTGATCACATGATACCATGAGACTGCCTTAATTCACATGATCATGTTTACTAGCATGCTGTGAAGATATCAACAAATTTATCCTTTATAATGAACAGTACATGTACTTTGCAGGTTGTGTTATATTGATTGAATGTGATTGATTGAATTAGTTGTGGGAGTGGATATATATTGAAGGAGTTTGGATTTTGTGGATTGTGAGCTTGGTTAAGGGTTGTGTGAAATTTAAAGAATATCTGCGCAGGGGTAGCAATCCTGTTTCTATCTTTGAGCATACTTGTTCTCTCTTCCTATTCCCTTATTCCTTACTTGATACCATGTCTAGAGCGAGGGGTCAGTCATCTAAAAGGGCAAGAACTTCCTCTTCCTCAGCCCCTTCATCTGTTGATCCTTGTTCCTAAGACCTACTGAGTTTATAGATGCACCTTGTGAGGAATGGTACAGTAAGTGAGCCTATAATAAGATTATTGTCGAGCGTACTTTCTCACCCACCTTAGACCGTGTACAAAAATTGAGAATGATGTTTAGACAGCTAGGATGGGGGTCAATAGTACAATTGAAAGGGAAGTATTTTCTCGTGCTTATTAAGGAATTCAATGCTAATATGACGGATAAGGGAAATAAACATCTTCCCCATATTAAAACAAGAGTGAAAGGAGTTCCTTTCATCATCACTCAAAATCAATTAGCTAACCACCTCCAGGTTTTTAAGGATGATACCTGGCAAGGGATTGATGTGAATAATCAAAAGATTCTTTCTGACCCGAATTGGGATGTTAGAGGGACTCGAGCTACCCTAGGCTTACATAAGCATAATGAATTCCAAGCTAATAGTTTCTATTCCAATAATGATTTAGCAGCCAACTTTAAAGCTCTAGTCTACATGTTTGGATTTTATGTTGTACCCCGTGCTAGTGGTTTCAATGAGACTAGACTGATTGACACATATATTTTGTATCGGATGATGAACACATTACCTATCCCCCTTGCCCCTTTGATCATCCAATCTATTAGGGAGGTTGTTCATCACCGGCTCTCCACAAAAGCCTTTGTTTTTCCCTTGGTTATAATGAAAATTCTAAAAGACTTTGGAGTGAGTCTTGAGGGAGAACTCATGGAGGCTACCACTGAGCACGATATGCTCACTGAGCAAACTCTTATGAGTTGCGGGTACAAATACGACCAAGAGTTGAAAAAGTGACTAACTCCCTTTGAGGTCAAACATCCCGGGCAGGTAAGACCACTCACAATGGAGGAGGAGCACCCACCACCACCAGCACGTGCACAGGCTAGCAGTTCTCAGTCCCACTCCTGGACTGACTTTGAGACTACCGTGCTGGGGTGACTCGATCAACAAATGGCAGTACTCCTACGCCTGTAAGGTACTATAGAGGACATGGTTAGACGGCAAGCTACTATGGAGCAGCAGCTAGCCGAGATGAGGCAGCATTCTTTTGGGCCACATGGTGGTGCGGGTACCTCTACACCAGCTTAGGATGATGATGATGAGTTGGACCGATGATTTTTCTTGAGCACTCTTGTTTTTCCTTTCTCTTTTATTGTTTTCTTTAGTTAGTTTTTGTTTTTTTTTCATGTACTCTTTCTTTCTTTTGTTTTAGCTATATTTTCTTTTCTAGTTTTTATGCTTTGGTGTGTTTTTTTTTTTTTTTTGTATTTTTCTTTTTTGGTACTTTGCAATGTCTCATTCTTCAAGCATTCAGATCTTGTACAACACATTGCCAACCGAATGGAAGTTTGTTTCTGTTATCTCTTCTCCTTTATATTTTTAGTCCCATGGTATTGTTGTTCTTGTAATATTGATTTGGCCATTGAGGACAATGTCCAGTTTAAGTGTGGGGGAGTGATTTGATTGACAAGTCTTCTATACACATATTTTAACCTTCTTGGGAGCAAATTTTTGAAATTTTTGTGCGAAGTTTTTCAAATTTTTCTGATTTTCTAGAGATTTCGAGCTATATATTTAGTGCATGTCTTTATGATGGAGTATAGAGCATATGTTCTAGATCATTTATGGCTTATGCATGACTTTTTGCACTCACTTGGACAAATTAGTTCTTGATCTAATGCTGAACATTGTTCTTAAACCTTGTTTTTCTACTAAAATTCATGGAGCATTCTAGAACTTACTTGAATACCTTTCGAGGTGAAATTAGAAAGACAATCATGATTTAACATAGGAATGACGGGAATAGGCCTTATTTCGATAGTTTGAGCTTTTCAAGCCTACCTATTTTCATATTATCCCTAGTGCCTTTTTTGAGCCTAAATTATTTATTTTTTTCATTAAAACCCGTCACAATATTTTGTCCATTGCATGGTTTTTGAGAGTTTGAATAATTTTTCAAATCTTTATGCTCTTGATGGATGAAAGTATATGTATGAGAATGTTGATGAAGAATGTTGGGGAAAAAGATCATGACTTGTTACTTTTAGTCATGGATCAATAACAAGTTGAGTTGGAAAGGAAAAGAGAAGAAAACAAACAGCTGCTAGAAAAGAGAGATTGGAAACATGGAAAAGAATGGAAGAGCAGCAGTAAGAGTGTGAAAAAAAAGGAGTTGAAAAGAAAAAGAAAGAAAGAGAAGAGAAAAGACTTATCGAATGGAATAAAGAAAGAAAAGATCACAAAAAGAATGGTAATTGAGCTGAAAAAAAAATGTTAAAGTTCATATAAAGTCTTTGACACCATTCCTAGAAAATTTGAGTGATCTTGTGAAAGAAATAGAAAAGAGTTGATGAAAAGAAGAGTTGAAAGAAAAAGAGGAAGAAATGCAGGATTTGCTTGGGTGGTGTTGTAATTGCTATATAAGGTTATGGTTTGTTTGATTTTTGGAATAGGAGAGCAAGAAGAGTTGGAAATTATTGATTCATTTTCTTTATCATTTTCTTGCTAACTTTCAGTTTTTCTTTGATTTTTGATTCTTCTATATCCTTCGTTTAATAAGCTACATTGCAAGCTTTTAGCCTTACATTACAAGCTTAAAAGTCCTACTTGATCTAAGTAGAATCATGATATGTCTTAAATTAGCGGAGAGAGTGTATGAAAAGTAAGCATATGGAATGCATATTCTTTTTTAACTAAATTTTTTCCAATGGTTTGAGAATAGTGTGAAGTATTGTGGTGGTTCTACTAAGTTATTTATCACTAACACAAGTCTTGCATTGGTTGTGAAAGATGTAGTGTCATGTGTTTTATATTCTTGAATGAAGAAAGTGTTGAAAATGTGGTTTTGAAATTGATTGAGTGATGATTTAACCTTATGTTTTTCTACTTGTTCTTGATACTTTGCTTGAGGACAAGCAAAGAGCTAAGTGTGGGGGAATTGATAGGAGGTAAATTAGTCATATTTTTTCTGGTTATTTGAGGTTCTGTTGTGATACATTTTGTTCAATAACTAGTCACATTCCTTCATATTTGAGATTTTACCCTTGGAAAAGTATTTTATTCTTTATTTCAGATTTTTAGAGTAAAATGAAATAAAAATGTCGCAAAATAGAGGTGTGGCGGCGCCGACTAGGACCCTAGAACTGGCACCAGCTATGCATTGTTGAAACGAACTTCGAAGCGATGGAAAAATTGTTGAAATAGCGTAAAACAGAACCAAGGCGGCGTCGGCTATGAAGCTGGAACTGGCGCCGGCTGCATTCTAGAACACATTATGCAAAATTCGAAGAAAAATCGGTGAACGAGTGGAGGAACAGAACACAATCGGTGCCGGTTTTGCCCTGAAGCCAAGGCGATGCAGTGATTTTTCTACGCTATTTTTGGTAATCTAAGGAGTTTTAGTATCTTCCAACTTCTACTCGGCCAAGAACTTTGAACTTACGAGTTTAGGCACTTCCTAAGCCTATAAATAAGTGAAAAACACAAGGGAAAAGAGGAGAATTCATTAACTATCATAGAAAATTACTCAATCCAAGGAGGAATTCTTCAAGTTCAAGGAGGGTTGTGGAAGAAGGTCTTCAAAGAAAGAAGAATGAGGCTTGTCTATGAGTGCTTTCTTTTACTTTATTTTTTTACTTGACAATGATATGTCAATTGTTTTATTGTAATTCAACATTGTTTAGATATTTATGATTTTTAGAGTTGTTTGATTTTTTGATTAATTGGTTATTAATTTCATATTCTGTTGGCTATTGGCTTGCTGGACCAAAGGGGGTTGATTGCTTAGAATTAGTAATTGAAGGTTAATTGATGTCTTCCGAGAGCAAGGGTTCATTGGTCAATTTCATGCTTCGAAATTTTTGAGACCAAGGGAATTTAATTAAGGATTGTGTTTAATGCGTCTTTTGGATGAATTAGTTGAGACGGACCAAGTGATTCTAATTTATCTAGTAGATAGTGATTTCATGGATTGACCATCGAAGTGAATCTACTTTAATCCTTTATGATGCCAAGGGAATAATTTGTTATGATAAAGGTTGGATATTTCAAGATCATGTTTGTTTAACCAATGGCTCGCGTTATATAAACCTACATCCTTGACATGTACATATTTTTATTTTATTTTATTTTTTATTTGTTTTTCACTTTATCGAGTCGGTTAAACAATGAAACAAAATGGATTAATGTTTACTTGTTCCTTGAGGTTCGACACTCGTTTGAACCCTATGCTCAGTTAATGATGATTATGCTTGCTCATATGTGTGATTTGGGTTAAACGTTTTAATTTAAACTTGATTGGGAATGTGCTTACTTTTTCTATGATTTTTATGCCCAAGTCCGAACACATCAAGTTTTTGGCACCGTTGCCGGGGAACAATAGCATGAATGCTTGGATTTTGTTGATTTAACCATGTAAATATGTAAATTTGTAGATATGTATAAATTGTTTTTTCTGCAAAAAGGTGCTACCTTTTCTATTTCATGTATTCTTGTACACCCTTGTAACCTAACCTAACCTACTAACTTTGACTATGTTCTTTTTACTAACTTTGTAACATTGTAGTTCTATTGTTAATAATTAATTATGTATCTAACTTGGTTCTTGTTTTCTTAGGTGTTACCCTTGGTACATGACCCAAAAATCCAAAGGCGAGATAGTCGATTTTGACCCTGAAGTCGTAAGAACGTTATCAAAAATTCGCCGAACAATTCAAAAGAACCTGATCGTTGAGATGGATGGTGCTCAATAGAACAATGCTAGGAATAATAGGAGGGTTATGGATGACATTGTGAAACCCGCAATCTCGGGCATAGGCTTGAGTATCACTAGACCTAGGATAGATGCAAATAATTTTGAAATAAAGCCCAACATTATCCAAATGGTGCAAAATATGGTTCAATTTGACGGGCTACCTGAAGAGGATCCCAATGCTCACTTAGCGAGTTTTCTTAAGATTTGTGATACTTTCAAGATGAATAGTATTTCTGACGATGCCATTAAGTTAAGACTTTTTCTGTTTTCCTTGAGAGATAGAGCTAAATCTTGGTTGAAGTCTTTTCCTACAAGTTCTATCATAACTGGGAATGCCCTAGCTGAAAAAGTTTTGGCCAAATATTTTCCCCTAACTAGGACAACCAAACTTAGGAATGAAATCTTCTCCTTCCAACAATTAGATTCTGAGCCCTTATATGAAAGTAGGGAGAGATTTAAGGAGATGTTAGGAAAATGCCCACATCACGGATTTGAGCTGGGAATGCAAATGTTTATCTTCTTGAATGGCCATACGTTCGTAACACGGCAAGTAGTGGACTCATCTGCAGGGGGTTCCATCAATTATAAGGCCCCGGAACAGGTATTTGAGCTTATTGAAAATTTAGCTTCTAATAACTATTCTTGGGAAAGTGCAAGGTCAAAAGCTCGTGTGCAAAGAGTGCACAAAGTGGTTGCTGTGGCAGCATTAGAGGCTAAGGTGGAGGCCTTAACTCAAAAGAAGGAACAGATGGTGATGCCTCAAGGCTAGGTTTTAAACGTCAATTGTGATTTTTTTAGAGAAGGACACCCTAATTATGAATGCCAAAATATGGGGTCACTCCAAGAAACATCGGAACAAGCGGTCTTTGCAGATAATGTCCGGCTAGGTAACAACTCTTATAGCTCTATCTATAATCCTGGTTGGTGAAATTACCCCAATTTCTCTTGGAGCAAAGGGAATCAACCTAGGCAGGGTTCTTTCAATTTTGGCAGAAATGAAAGGAACCAAAAATCCATGGCCAACACTGTAGCACCTCCAAAACCGTCATTGGAAGAGTTGATGGGCTAATTGGTAAGTACCACAGAAACTAAGTTCCAAAGAGTCGATGCAATGACAAGGAACATAGAGGCTTCCATCGCAATTTGGAGAACTAAATTGGTTTATAACGCTTGAAAGATCATCAAGCGGGGACATTGCCAAGGAAACCTGAGGAAAATCCATGGGATCATAGCCGTGGGAAACATTGAAGTAATCTTACTTTCCTTTACTTTCAGTTTTTGTGATTGAGACAATTTTGTAATTTTTTTCGTTTTGGTTAATTAATTAGAGTGCATTGTTTAGTATTATTGTATGTTTCACATCTTTACTTAAAAAAAAAAGTAGAGAATCGAACAGAACCGAGCCGGCGCCGGCTCTAAGAGCTCGGACTGGCGTCGGTTCCTATCGGGTGGAGCATAATTTAAGGGCCATTTTGATCACTATTCATTCAAAATCTCCATTCTCCCTCTCAAATTCTCTCAAGCCCGTGCCGGCATTTCGACCCTCACTTCCCAAAAATTTGATTTTGCAACTCCTAAACAATTCTATATCGTCTATTGACTTGTCTTTTGATGATCCTACGCATTAAAACTCCAAAAATTATCGATTTTTCATAACACCATCATATTCAATTCACAAGCAAGGAGCTTAGATTTCTACAAAAAGCTTGCATATTTTGCTTGCCCATGCATACAAGAGCATAAATGTATGGTTTTTATTTCATTCCTATGGTTAAAATGATGGAGATGATTTTTTCTAATTTTAGGGACACTTTTTGCCGAAATTTGGGATTATGTATGCTACGATTGAATTGTGCATTGCTCCTTGAGCTTTCATGAATTGGACTAGATTAGGAGCAAATGGTTCTTTGATACTTAACTCATGTACATGATCATTTGAGACTTCATGCATATAACTATGGTTAGAATTATGGCTATTGGTGATACTTGAATATGTGAAATGTGCATTACTGATCACATGATACCGTGAGACTGCCTTAATTCACATGATCATGTTTACTTGCATGCTTACTTTGCAGTTTGTGTTATATTGATTGAATGTGATTGATTGAATTGGTTGTGGGAGTGGATATATATTGAAGGAGTTTGGATTTTGTGGATTGTGAGATTGGTTAAGGGTTGTGTGAAATTTGAAGAATATCTGCGCAGGGGTAGCAATCCTGTTTCTATCTTTGAGCATACTTGTTCTCTCTTCCTATTCCCTTATTCCTTACTTGATACCATGTCTAGAGCGAGGGGTCAGTCTTCTAAAAGGGCGAGAACTTCCTCTTCCTCAGCCCCTTCATCTGTTGATCCTTGTTCCTAAGACCTACTGAGTTTATAGATGCACCTTGTGAGGAATGGTATAGTAAGAGAGCCTATAATAAGATTATTGTCGAGCGTACTTTCTCACCCACCTTAGACCGTGCACACAAATTGGGAATGATGTTTAGACAGCTAGGATGGGGGTCAATAGTACAATTGAAAGGGAAGTATTTTCCCGTGCTTATTAAGGAATTCAATGCTAATATGACAGATAAGGGAAAAAAACATCTTCCCCATATTAAAACAAGAGTGAAAGGAGTTCCTTTCATCATCACTCAAAATCAATTAGCTAACCACCTCCAGGTTTTTGAGGATGATACCTGGCAAGGGATTGATGTGAATAATCAAAAGATTCTTTCTGACCCGAATTGGGATGTTAGAGGGACTCGAGCTACCCTAGGCTTACATAAGCATAATGAATTCCAAGCTAATAGTTTCTATTCCAATAATGATTTAGCAGCCAACTTTAAAGCTCTAGTCTACATGTTTGGATTTTATGTTGTACCCCGTGCTAGTGGTTTCAATGAGACTAGACTGATTGACACATATATTTTGTATCGGATGATGAACACATTACCTATCCCTCTTGCCCCCTTGATCATCCGATCTATTAGGGAGGTTGTTCATCACCGGCTCTCCACAAAAGCCTTTGTTTTTCCCTTGGTTATAATGAAAATTTTAAAAGACTTTAGAGTGAGTCTTGAGGGAGAAATCATGGAGGCTACCACTGAGCATGATATGCTCACTGAACAAACTCTTATGAGTTGTAGGTACAAATACGACCAAGAGTTGAAAAAGTGACTAACTCCCTTCGAGGTCAAACATCCCGGGCAGGTAAGACCACTCACAATGGAAGAGGAGCACCCATCACTACCAGCACGTGCACGGGCTAGCAGTTCTCAGTCCCACTCCCAGACTGACTTTGAGACTACCGTGCTGGGGCGACTCGATCAGCAAATGGCAGTACTCCTACGCTTGCAAGGTACTATGGAGGACATGGTAAGATGGTAAGCTACAGTGGAGCAGCAGTTAGCCGAGTTGAGGCAACATTCTTTTGGGCCACATGGTGGTGCGGGTACCTCTACACCAGCTATGGATGATGAGTTGGACTGATGATTTTTCTTGAGCACTCTTGTTTTTCCTTTCTCTTTT
This sequence comes from Voacanga thouarsii, assembly GCA_026120185.1. Taxonomy (NCBI): domain Eukaryota; kingdom Viridiplantae; phylum Streptophyta; class Magnoliopsida; order Gentianales; family Apocynaceae; genus Voacanga; species Voacanga thouarsii. Next base: position 3,222,983 of record JANUWF010001224.1, on the reverse strand, counting down.
ATTGTTTTCTTTAGTTAGTTTTTGTTTTTTTTTCATGTTCTCTTTGTTTCTTTTGTTTTATGTTTATTTTATTTTCTAGTTTTTATGCTTTGGTGTGTTTTCTTTTGTATTTTTTTTTAGGTACTTTGCAATGCCGAATGGAAGTTTGTTTCTCTTATCTCTTCTCCTTTGTATTTTTGGTCCTATGGTATTGTTGTTCTTGTTATATTGATTTGGCCATTGAGGACAATGTCCAGTTTAAGTGTGGGGGAGTGATTTGATTGAAAAGTCTTCTATACATATATTTTAACCTTCTTGGGAGCAAATTTTTGAAATTTTTGTGTCAAGTTTTCAGATTTTTCTAATTTTCTGGAGATTTCAAGCTATATTTTTAGTGTATGTCTTTATGATGGAGTATAGAGCATATGTTCTAGATCATTTATGGCTTATGCATGACTTTTTGCACTCACTTGGACAAAGTAGTTCATAATCTAATGCTGAACATTGTTCTTAAACCTTGTTTTTCTACTAAAATTCATGGAGCATTCTAGAACTTACTTGAATACCTCTCAAGGCAAAATGAGAAAGACAATCATGATTTAACTAAGGAATGACGGTAATAGGCCTTCTTTGAATAGTTTGAGCTTTTCAAGCCTTCCTATTTTCATAATATCCCTAGTGCCTATTTTGAGCCTAAATTATTAATTTTTTTTTCATTAAAACCCATCACAATATTTTGTCGATTGCTTAGTTTTTGAAAGTTTGCGTAATTTTTCAAATTTCTATGCTCTTGATGGATGAAAGTATATGTAAGAGAATGTTAAGGAAGAATGTTGGGAAAAAAGATCAAGACTTGTTACTTTTAGTCATGGATCAATAACAAGTTGAGCTGGAAAGGAAAAGATAAGAAATCAAACAGCTGCTAGAAAAGAGAGATTGAAAACAAGGAAAAGAAAAGAAGAGCAGTAGTAAGAGTGAGAAAAAAAAAGGAGTTGAAAAAGAAAAAGTAAAGAAAGAGAAGAGAAAAGACTTATTGAATGGAATGAAGAAAGAAAAGATCACAAAAGGAATGGTGATTGAGCTGAAAAAAAGAAGTTAAAGTTCATATAAAGTCTTTGACATCAATACAGGAAAATTTGAGTGATCTTGTGAAAGAAATAGAAAAGAGTTGATGAAAAGAAGAGTTGAAAGAAAAAGAGGAAAAAATGCAGGATTTGCTTGAGTGGAGTTGTAATTGCTATATAAGGTTATGGTTGGTTTGATTTTTGGAATAGGAAAGCAAGAAGAGTTGGAAATTATTAATTCATTTTGTTTATCCTTTTCTTGCTAACTCTCAGTTTTTCTTTGATTTTTCATTCTTTTATATTCTTCGTTTGATAAGCTACATTGCAATCCTTTAGCCTTACATTACAAGCTTAAAAGTTCTACTTGATCTAAGTAGAATCATGATTTGTCTCGGATTAGTGGAGAGAGTGTATGAAAAGTAAGCATATAGAATGCATATTCTTTTTGAACTAAATTCTTTCCAATGGTTTGAGAATAGTGTGAAGTATTGTGATGGTTCTACTAAGTCATTTATCAGTAACACAAGTCTTGCATTAGTTGTAAAAGATGTAGTGTCATGTGTTTTATATTCTTGAATGAAGAAAGTGTTGAAAATGTGGTTTTGAAATTGATTGAGTGATTGATTTAACCTTGTGTTTTCCTACTTGTTCTTGATACATTATTTGAGGACTAGCAAAGAGCTAAGTGTGGGGGAATTGATAGGGGCTAAATTAGTCATATTTTTTCTAGTTATTTGCGGTTATTTTGTGATACACTTTGCTCAATAACTAGTCGTATTCCTTGTATTTGAGATTTTACCCTTGGAAAGGTGTTTTGTTCTTTATTTCAGATTTTTAGAGTAAAATGAAACAAAAATGTCGGAGAACAAAGGAGAGGCAGCGTCGGCTAGGACCTAAGAACCAGCACCGGCAATGCATTGTTTAAACAAACTTTGAAGCGGCGGAAAAATTGTTGAAACAGAGCAAAACAGAACCAAGGCGGCATCGGCTGTGAAGCTGGAACGGGTGCCGGCTGTATTCTGGTACACATTGTGCAAAATTCGAAGAAAAATCGACGAATGAGTGGAGGAATAGAACACAACCGGCACCGGTTGTGCCCTGAAGCCAAGGCGGTGCTGTGATTTTTTACGAGGTTTTTGATAATTTGAGGAGTTTTAGTATCTTCTAGTTTCTACTCGGCCAAGAACTTTGTATCTACGAGTTTAGGCATTTTCTAAGCCTATAAATAGGTGAAAAACACAAGGGAAAAAGAGGAGAATTTATTGATTATCATAGAAAATTACTCAATCCAAGGAGGAATTCTTCAAGTTCACGAAGGGTTGTGGAAGAAGGTCTTCAAAGGAAGAAGAATGAGGCTTGTCTATGAGTGCTTTCTTTTACTTTGTTTTCTTTTTCTTGGCAATGATATGTTAATTGTTTTATTGTAATTCAACATTGTTTAGATATTCATGATTTTTAGAGTTGTTTGATCTTTTGATTAATGGGTTATTATTCTTGGTATTCAATTACTCGTGCTTATTACGAGATTAGTTGGTTGGTTCTATCCATTGACTTGCTGGACCAAAGGGGGTTGATGATAGTTTCAATTTATTAATTTTACATTCTGTTGGCTATTGGCTTGCTGGACTAAAAGGGGTTGATTGCTTAGAACTAGTAATTGATGGTTAATTAATGTCTTTTGAGGCCAAAGGTTCATTGATTAATTTCATGCTTTGAATTTTCTGAGACCAAGGGAATTTAATTAATGATTGTGTTTAATGCGTCTTTTGGAGTTGAGACGGACCAAGTGATTCTAATTTATCTAGAAGATAGTGATTTCATGGATTAACGATCGAAGTGAATCTACTTTAATCATTTGTGATGCCAAGGGAAATATTAGTTATGATAAAGGTTGGATACTTTAAGATCATGTTTATCTAACCAATGGCTCGAGTTACATAAACCTACATCCTTGACATGTACATATTTTTATTTTAATTTCTTTTTTTATTTATTTTTCACTTTATCGAGTTGGTTAAACAATGAAAGAAAAGAGATTAATGTCTAGTTGTTCCTTGAGGATCGACACTCGTTTGAACCCTATGCTCAGTTAATGATGAGTACGCTTGCTCATATGTGTGATTTGGGTTGAACGTTTTAATTTAAACTTGATTGGGAATGTGCTTACTTTTTGTATGATTTTTATGCCCAAATCTGAACATATCAAGTTTTTGGCGCCGTTGCCGGGGAACAATAGCATGAAAACTTAGTTTTTGTTGATTTAACCATGTAAATATGTAAATTTGTAGATATGTATAAATTTTTTTCCATAAAAAGGTGCTATCTTTTCTATTTCATGTATTCTTGTACACCATTGCAACGTAACCTAACCTACTAACTTTGACTATGTTCTTTTTACTAACTTTGTAACCTTGTAGTTTTGTTGTTAATCATTAATTATGTATCTAACTTGGTTCTTCTTTTTTTTGGTGTTACCCTTGGTACATGACCTGAAAATTCGAGGGTGAAATATTCGATCTTGACCCTGAAATCGAGAGGACGTTTTCAAAAATTCGCGGAACAATTCAGAGGAACTTGATCATCGAGATGGATGGTGCCCAACAGAACAATGTTGGGAATAACAGGAGGGTTATGGATGACTTTGTGAAACCTGCAATCTCGGGCACTGGCTCGAGTATCACTAGACCTAGGATAGATGCAAACAATTTTGAAATAAAGCCCAACATTATCCAAATGGTGTAAAATATCGTTCAATTTGACGGGCTACTTGAAGAGGATCCTAATGCTCACTTAGCTAGTTTTCTTGAGATTTGTGATACTTTTAAGATGAATGGTGTTCCTGAAGATGCCATTAAGTTAAGACTATTTCCGTTTTCCTTGAGAGATAGAGCTAAATCTTGGTTCAAGTCTTCACCTACAGGTTCCATCATAACTTGGAATGTCCTAGCTGAAAAAGTTTTGGCCAAATATTTTCCCCCAGCTAGGACAGCCAAATTTAGGATTGAAATTTCGCTTTCCAACAATTAGATTCTGAGCCCTTATATGAAAGTTGGGAGAGATTTAAGGAGATGTTAAGAAAATGCCCACACTATGGATTTGAGCTGGGAATGCAAATACTTATCTTCTTGAATGGCCTCACGTTCGCAACACGACAAGTGGTGGACTTTTCTGCAGGGGGTTCCATCAATCATAAGACCTGGAAACTAATATTTGAGCTTATTGAAAATTTGGCTTCTAATAACCATTCTTAGGAATGTGTAAGGTCAAAAGCTCGTGTGCAAGGAGTGCACAAAGTGGATGCTGTGGCAGCATTAGAGGTTAAGGTGGACGCCTTAACTCAAAAGATGGAACAGATGGTGAAGCCTTAAGGCTAGGTTTTAAACGTCAATTGTGATTTCTGTGGAGAAGGACACCCCAATCATGAATGCCAAAATATGGGGTCACTCCATGAAACGTCGGAACAAGTGGCTTTTGCAGGTAATGTCTGGCCAGGTAACAATCCTTATTGCTCTACCTATAATCCTGGTTGGCGAAATCACCCTAATTTCTCTGGGAGCAATGGAAACACCTTTGGCAGGGGTCTTTCAATTTTGGCAGAAATCAAAGGAATCAAAACCCCATGACTAACACTGCAGCACCTCCAAAACCACCATTGGAAGAGTTGATTGGCTAATTGGTAAGTACCACGGAAACTAATTTCCACGGAGTTGATGCAACGACAAGGAACTTAGAGGCTTCCATGCGCAATTTGGAGAACCACATTGGTTAATAACTCTTGTGAGATCGTCAAGCGGGGACATTGTCAGGGAATACTGAGGAAAATCCATGGGATCACAGTCGTGGGCAACATTGAAGCAGTTTTACTTTCCTTTACTTTCAATTTTTGTGATTGAGACAATTTTGTTATTTTTGTCATTTTGATTAATTAATTAGAGTGCATTATTGATCAGCATTATTGTATGTTTCTCATTTTTACTTAAAAAAAAAAAATGGAGAACTGGACTGAGCCGAGCCGGCGCTGGCTCTAAGTGCTCAGACCGGTGCCGATTCCTGTCGGGTGGAGCATAATTTAAGGGTCATTTTGACCACTTTTCGTTCAAAATCTCAATTCTCCCTCTCAAATTCTCTCAAGCCCGTGCCGGCTTCACGTCCATCACTTCCCAAAAATTTGATTTTGCAACTCTTAAACACTTCTATAACGTCTATTGACTTCTCTTTTGATGATCCTACGGATCAAAACTCTCAAAATTTTCAATTTTTCATAACACCATCACATTCAATCCTCAAGCAAGGAGCCTAGATTTCTACAAAAAGCTTGCATCTTTTGCTTGCCCATGCATACAAGAGCATAAATGTATGCTTTTTATTTCATTTCTACGGTTAAAATGATGTAGATGATTTTTTTTTTTAAATTTTAGGGACACTTTTGGCCAAAATTTGGGATTACGTTTGCCATGATTGAATTGTGCATTACTCCTTGAGCTTCATGAATTGGACTAGATTAGGAGTAAATGGTTCTTTGATACTTAACTCGTGTACATGATCATTCAAGACTTCATGCATATAGCTATGGCTAGAATTATGGCTATTGGTGATACTTGAATATATGGAACGTGTAACACCCCACTACCTAGGCCTAACAGTGTCGGGGATGTTGCCCCGTCCAAAGGACAATGGGTCTTTATAACTAGGTCACACAATCAGAATAATAGGAATAAAAGAACACTTTAAACTTAAAACTTATTACAATCCAAGAATTCAAAAACAAATTCAAAATAGAAATTGTTCACTCTCAACTCACAAAGCATTACACAAAATAAATATTAGAAAATCTTCCAAGGTAGGCAACAACTAGCTACTCATCCCTATAGCAGGATCGACCTGAATGTGTGGTAAAAAGTGTGATGAGATAAAAATCTCAGTAAGTCCGTGTGTGCTTTGAGTGTCCAGTGAAAACAGTTTGTGAATGCAAGATGTAAAATCTTCATAAGAGAAATACTGGCGAGCAACAAACTGTAGTCAAAATCAAGAGTGGCGTTTTGGCTTTTCCAACCATACATGTTCAATAAAATCAACCACTCAAAAGGTGAGCATTGGTTACCACACGTTTGGCCCCATAACCATGCAACGGTTAGAATGCCACACTTTATGCAGACTGACAAAAGGTAGGTGATCAACCTACCGGGTAAGATACTCCTCTTTCTCTATACCCAAACAAAACCGGTTGTCCATTTCGAGAACATACAGTCCACTTGACTGAAAACTGCTAACTCGGACATGCACGACCTACTAGACTGACATCTTATCCGGGAAGAACTTACCCCTCAGAGGTGGCCACCTACTGAGAGACTTATCCTAACTCTTCAAAGACTAGTCATAGTAGTTCGCCCTCATTGAGTACTCAACGTAATTTATTCCACTTGGTGAAAAATGAATAAAACATAGTTCTACTTGAAAATGACAATTAAGGATTTTCAAAGTTTGGGGCAAAACTGGTTTTAGAAAGAGATTTAGGGTTTGAGTAAAACTGCCACTTGATTTTCAAATAATTTGTTTGCCTGAAATGAGAAAGGAGATAATCCTCAATTGCCTTTACAGAAGTGAGTGTCTACGCACTCCATATTTGGCTTGCCATAGTAATCATTTTGCATCAAACAGGTTTTATATAGGAGCTTACCTGATCCTTTGTTTGAGATAAAATAAAGGTCTCCAACAGCTGACCTAACCCCGCATGGGGTAAATATAAGCCATAATTAAACTCAAGCCAAAATTCACTTTCACAAATAATCTTAGCTTAACTTACTACAATTATGATCCTAGAGTCCCAAGCTTTAAGGCTAGATAATAAATAAAGGGTTTATAAGATAAGTCTAGTTTGGTATTAAAATAATTAGGGTTTTGAAAAATAGGTACTAATAATTTAAATGTTTAAATCTTGCTATAAATAAATTAGAGTTTATTTGATGAAGGGTCCTAGGTGGTATTATGTAAAATAATAATCTATTAATAATTAATTGTTAGAAAATAATTGGTAACTAAAATTAATTGTAAGTAAATTTTAATGGTTCCGATTGGAAGATAATAAATAAATTTTAATAATAGTTTTAAATATAAGACTTACAAAATTAATATTTTACCTATTATGAATATTTATATAAAAGGCTTTATTATTATTTTATATATATTTTATTTTATATAATATTTATATATTTTATTTCTTAAATAAAAGTTATCATTTATTTGACTAAAATATCATTATTTTATATAAGAAACCAAATCCACATTTTCCTAGGGTTTTCGAAATTCATTAGAAGAAATTATAGTAATAATCATTTTATTGATGGAATAAAATTAGCTTAGGGACAATAAGGTCATGATCATAATTTCTATTACTAACCATAATCATGTACATACACTCTACACCAATCAACACTATTCAAATCATGAATAAAGGCATAAATCTAAATTTACCAAGACATGATCCAAACTCTACTAACATAAACATAATCATGGCCTTAACAAGAATACATGAACATAAACCCTATTCACCAAAGGTGACATAATCTCTAACATGCTTATTCAATCATACTACTCACAACATGAAGAGCATGCAACAAATCCTAAAAATGCCATGCAAGCAACTAAGACAAATCATCTCATGCATTAATCTTATCTCCATCATATACACACATTTATTCATGCTTCAATCTCAACTTCAACATAACAACACATGCTCGAATCTCAATCCTAATCAATCCCCTTCCAATATCATCCTAGGGACACGAATCTAGAATTTAAAGAGAAGGTTGAAGAGGCTTACTTGATTGATGACTACCTTGGAGTAGTTTCAAAAGGATCCTTACTCTTAGGAGACTTGATCCGTCCTAGAGAGAAGAAGGAAATATAGCCATGATTGAAGCAACCATTCGGCCAAGAGAGAGAGAGAGAGAGAGAGAGAGAGAGAGAGAGAGAGAGAGAGAGAGAGAGAAAGAGAAAAAGAGAGTTCATTAGTGTGTTTATATATACCTATATTCATTAGGAGTTGGAGATGAGTGAAGATGGAGGTGATTGATCATGCTTACCTTGAAGGTGTTCTTGAGACTTCACAAAAATACTGGATTTTCGATCCAAAAGAGAGATTTTGATTTCGGTATTTGATGTTAAAAATTGCAGAAGTGGTTTCAAGGGGTTGAGTAGGTGTGATCTAGAGTTTTTGGAGAAGATTGGAGAGGTTTGGAGTGGTCTTAGGTGAGGGAATGCTAGTAGGTGTTCTTGGTTTGGAGAGAATAGAGAGAATTTGATTGAAGTTGGCCGAAATTCTGTGAGGATAAGGTGGCCGAATTGTTTGAGAGGGTTTTGGCAATTGATTTTTTTTTGGTTTGAGAGGCAAAGGAAAGCTAGTTGTTTGAAATCCAAAAAGAATATTTTAGGGAACCAATTTTCGAAACAAAATATGGTAAGAAGATCTTGGTCAATAGAGAACTTTTGGAAGCTTCAATGGCTGGCTGTTTGTCTATGATTTTTGCTGAGATGAATGATGGTTGAAGGAGCTTTAGAGTGGCTGAAAATATGATGTACAAGAGTGAAGGAATTTTCTGGTTGATTGAGGTTTAATTCATGGAAGGTTGCTAAAATAAATTGCTGAAATTTTGGACTTCAATCAATGGTTTGATTGGAGTGATTGATGGAGATATTTTAGGACAGCCATGGGACTGGTTTTCGAGCAGAATGCTAGGGAAGATTATGAAGCTCAGTTCATGGCTGTTCAAAGGGGAGTTTATACAAAAAAATGGTGAAAGTTTCGGACAAGGCTGAAAAGGGAACAAAGCTGGAAAATCCTGAATAGATTTTTGCAAGTTTGCTAGAAATTTCTGGGCAGATTTTGCTGCCATTTTCCAGTCAGTTTGCAAAAGATTTGAAGGGCCATTCAGAGGTCCTTCAAGGCTGGTTTCCAGCTTTCTTTATGGAGGAAAAATGAGGTTAAGTTGCTGGGGGAAAAACTGGAAGAAACTGCTTGATTTTGGCTCACCAATGCTGCGAAAAATGTCTAGAAAATTTTCTGATTTGCATAGATTTTTTAGCAGCTTGGTTTGGCTGGAATGTTCAGTCCTCAAGCTAAGTGAAATGGCCATTTTTCTGGTTGCATTTGGGAGGAAAAAATGGCTGAAATTTTCGACACTTGGACTGAACAAGAAGCTGGAAAAATTTTAGTTTACAACATGAAGAAAATGAACACAGCTAGGTTGGAGTTTTGAAGGTTCAACCATGGAGATTAATTCTCTTGGAAACCTTCCAAAACTCCTCCCCATTTTTAACCAACAAGATAACTCATATGGACATTTTCGAAACCTTCATATCATAGAACTTTGCTGGAATTTTTCTGGAATAAAATTGGCTTGGATAAATTAATCAACCTAATTGATTAAGAATTAAGGAAAGCTAGAGATCAAGAAGGGTATGAATCTCTTAGAAATTTTTTTAGGGCACAAAAGTAGGATTAGGGCATTCCTATCATGTCTCCCCTAGGACAACTCTCCTACTCCTCCCTAAAGCATGCAAAGGCCGAAATATAGCCTTCCCAAACAAAAAATAAAATTTAATCATGCTAAAACTCCAATGATGGAATTTGAACTCAAGACCTCAAGAATTAATTCCAAAGCCCTAACCACCAAACCACAACAACTCTTGTTCTTATTTTCTCACTCAAATATTTCTCCTATTTAATCCTCAAGCTATCTCCCTATTTTCACCTCAAGCAAAAATTACCATTTAGCCCTTCTTACTCAATAAATACAATTAAGCCTTCTAGACTATAAATTACATATCTAAAGCACATAAAATCATATAAAAAAATATTTATGCATGCAATAAAATATGATATGCATCCCAATCCCCTTACTCTAAGGTTGGTTTCATTTGGGGTTTCATAGAACGTGCATTATTGATCACATGATGCCATGATACTGCCTTCATTCACATGATCAAGTTTACTAGCATGCTTTGAGGATATCAACAAATTTATGCTTTACAGTGAGCTGTACATGTACTATGCAAGTTGTGTTATATTGATTGAAGGTAATTGATTGAATTGGTTGTGGGAGTGGATATATATTGAAGGAGTTTGGGTTTCGTGGATTGTGAGATTGGTTGAGGGTTGTGTGAAATTTGAGGAATATCTGCGCAGGGGTAGCAATCCTGTATCAGTCTTTGAGCTTACTTGTTCTCTCTTCGTATTCCCCTATTCCTTACTTGATATCATGTCTAGAGCGAGGGGTCAGTCTTCTAAAAGGGCGAGAACTACCTCTTCCTTAGCCCCCTTCATCTGTTGTTCCCTTGTTCCTAAGACCTATTGAGTTTATAGATGCATCTTGTGAGGAATGGTACAATAACAGAGCCTCTAATAAGATTATTGTCGAGCGTACTTTCTCACCCACCTTAGACTGTGCACTTAAAATGGGAATGATATTTAGACGGCTAGGATGGGAGTCGATAGTACAATTGAAAGGGAAGTATTGTCCTGTGCTTATTAAGGAATTCTGTGCTAATATGACGGATAAGGGCAATAAACATCTTCCCCATATTGAAACAAGAGTGAAAGGAGTTCCTATCATCATCACTCAAAACTAATAGTTAACCTCCTCCAGGTTTTTGACGATGATACTTGGTAAGGGATTGATGTAAATAATCAAAAAATTCTTTTTGATCCGAATTGGGATGTTAGAGGGACTCGAGCTACCCGAGGTTTACATAAGCATAATGCCTTCCAAGCTGATAGCTTCTATTCCAACAATGATTTGGCAGCCAACTTTCGAGCTCTAGTCTACATGTTTGGGTTCAATGTTGTACCCCGTGCTAGTGGTTTCAAAGATACAAGACTGATTGACACTTATATTTTGCATCAGATAATGAACACATCACCCGTCCTATTTGCCCCATTGATCATCCAATCTATTAGGGAGGTTGTTCATCATCGGCTTTCCACAAAAGATTTTGTTTTTCCCTTGGTTATAATGAAAATTCTAAAAGACATTAGAGTGAGTCTTGACGGAGAACTCATGGAGGCTACCACTAAGCACGATATGGTCAATGAGCAAACTCTTATGAGTTGTGGGTACAAATACAACCAAGAGTTGAAAAAATGGCTAACTCTCTTCGAGGTCAGATATCCCGGGCAGGAAAGGCCACCCGCAATGGAGGAGGAGCACCTATCACCATCAGAACGTGTACGGGCTAGCAGTTCTCAACCCACTCCTGGACTGACTTTAAGACTACCGTGCTGGGTCGAGTCGATCCGCAAATGGCAATACTCCTACGCTTGTAAGGTACTATGGAGGACATGGCAAGATGGTAAGCTACTATGGAGCAGCAGTTAGCCGAGTTGAGGTAGCATTCTTCTGGGCCATATGGTGGTATGGGTACCTCTACACCAGCTAAGGATGATGAGGAGGACTGATGATTTTTCTCGAGCACTCTTGTTTTTCCTTTCTCTTTTATTGTTTTCTTTAGTTAGTTTTTGTTTTTTTTTTTCATTTACTCTTTCTTTCTTTTGTTTTAGTTTTATTTTCTTTTCTAGTTTTTATGATTTGGTGTGTTTTCTTTTGTATTTTTCTGTTTAGGTACTTTGCAATGCCTCATTCTTCAAGCATTCAGATATTGTACAACACATTGCCAACCGAATGGAAATTTGTTTCTCTTATCTCTTCTCCTTTGTATTTTTGGTCCCATGGTATTGTTGTTCTTGTTATATTGATTTGGCCATTAAGGACAATGTCCAGTTTAAGTGTAGGGGAGTGATTTGATTGATAAGTCTTCTATACATATATTTTAACCTTCTTGGGAGCAAATTTTTGAAATTTTTGTGCGAAGTTTTTCAAATTTTTCTAATTTTTTGGAGATTTCAAGTTATATTTTTAGTGCATGTCTTTATGATGGAGTATAGAGCATATGTTCTAGATCATTTATGGCTTATGCATGACTTTTTGCACTCACTTGGACAAAGTAGTTCTTGATCAAATGCTGAACATTATTCTTAAACCTTATTTTTCTCCTAAAATTCATGAAGCATTCTAGAACTTACTTGAATACCCGTTGAGGCGAAATAAGAAAGACAATGATGATTTTAACATAGGAATGACGGTAATATGCCTTATTTGGATAGTTTGAGCTTTTCAAGCCTACCTATTTTCATATTATCCCTAGTGCCTTTTTTGAGCCTAAATTATTGATTTTTTTTTTCATTAAAACCCGTCACAATATTTTGTCCATTGCTTGGTTTTTGAGAGTTTGAATAATTTCCCTAATTTCTATGCTCTTGATGGATGAAAGTATATGTATGAGAATGTTGAGGAAGAATGTTGGGGAAAAAGATCATGACTTGTTTCTTTTAGTCATGGATCAATAACAAGTTGAGCTGGAAAGGAAAAGAGAAGAAAACAAACAGCTGCTAGAAAAGAGAGATTGGAAACATGGAAAAGAAAAGAAGAGCAGTAGTAAGAGTGTGAAAAAAAAGGAGTTGAAAAAGAAAAAGAAAGAAAGAGAAGAGAAAAGACTTATCGAATGGAATGAAGAAAGAAAAGATCACAAAAGGAATGGTGATTGAGTTGAAAAAAAAATGTTAAAGTTCATATAAAGTCTTTGACACCATTGCTGGAAAATTTGAGTGATCTTGTGAAAGAAATAGAAAAGAGTTGATGAAAAGAAGAGTTGAAAGAAAAAGAGGAAAAAATGTAGGATTTGCTTGAGTGGAGTTGTAATTTCTATATAAGGTTATGGTTTGTTTGATTTTTGTAATAGGAGAGCAAGAAGAGTTGAAAATTATTGATTCATTTTGTGTATCCTTTTCTTGCTAACTCTCAGTTTTTCTTTGATTTTTGATTCTTCTTTATCCTTCGTTTGATAAGCTACATTGCAAGCTTTTAGCCTTACATTACAAGCTTAAAAGTCCTACTTGATCTAAGTAGAATCATGATTGTCTCGGATTAGTGGAGAGAGTGTATGAAAAGTAAGCATATGGAATGCATATTCTTTTTGAACTAAATTCTTTCCAATGGTTTGAGAATAGTGTGAAGTATTATGATGGTTCTACTAAGTTATTTATCACTAACACAAGTTTTACATTGGTTGTGAAAGATGTAGTGTCATGTGTTTTATATTCTTGAATGAAGAAAGCGTTGAAAATGTGGTTTTGAAATTGATTGAGTGATTGATTTAACTTTGTGTTTTCCTACTTGTTCTTGATACTTTGTTTGAGGACAAGCAAAAAGCTAAGTGTGGGGGAATTGATAGGGGTTAATTTAGTCATATTTTTTCTAGTTATTTGCGGTTATTTTGTGATACATATTGTTTAATAACTAGTCATATTCCTTCATATTTGAGATTTTATCCTTGGAAAGGTATTTTGTTCTTTATTTTAGATTTTTAGGATAAAATGAAGCAAAAACGTCGTAGAACAGAGGAGAGGAGGTGCCGGCTAGGACCCTAGAAGAGGCGACGGCCATGCATTGTTGAAACAAACTTCGAAGTGGCGGAAAAATTGTTGAAATAGAGCATAACAGAACCAAGGCGGCGCCGGCAATGATGTTGGAATCGGCGCCGGCTGCATTCTGGAACACATTGTGTAAAATTCGAAGAAAAATCGGCGAACGAGTGGAGGAACAGAACACAACCGGCGCCAGCTCGGAGTGTCAAGGTGGCGCCGGCTATACCCTGAAGCCAAGGCGGTGCTATGATTTTTCTACGTAATTTTTGGTAATCTGAGTAGTTTTAGTATCTTCCAACTTCTACTTGACGAAGAACTTTGTACCTATGAGTTTAGGCACTTCCTAAGCCTATCAATAGGTGAAAAACACAATGGAAAAAAGGAGAATTCATTGATTATCATAGAAAATTACTCAATCCATGGAGGAATTCTTCAAGTTTAAGGAGGGTTATACAAGAAGGTCTTCAAAGGAAGAGGAATGAGGCTTATATATGAGTGCTTTCTTTTACTTTGTTTTCTTTTTCTTGACAATGATATGTTAATTGTTTTATTATAATTCAATGTTGTTTAAATATTCATGATTTTTAGAGTTGTTTGATATTTTGATTAATTGGTTATTATTCTTGGTTTTCAATTACTCGTGCTTCTTACGAGATTAGTTGGTTGGTTCTATTCATTGACTTGCTGGACCAAAGGGGGTTGATGGTAGTTTCAATTTATTAATTTCATATTTTGTTGGCTATTGACTTGCTGGACCAAAGGGGGTTGAATGCTTAGAACTAGTAATTGAAGGTTAATTGATGTCTTTTGAGACCAAGGGTTCATTGATTAATTTTATGCTTTGAATTTTCTGAGACCAAGGGAATTTAATTAATGATTGTGTTTAATGCGTCTTTTGGAGTTGAGACGGACCAAGTGATTCTAATTTATCTAGAAGATAGTGATTTCATGGATTAACGATCGAAGTGAATCTACTTTAATCCTTCATGATGCCAAGGAAATAATTAGTTATGATAAAGGTTGGATACTTTAAGATCATGTTTGTCTAACCAATGGCTCGAGTTACATAAACCTCCATCCTTGACATGTATGTATTGTTATTTTATTTTATTTTTTTATTTGTTTTTCACTTTATCATGTCGGTTAAATAATGAAAGAAAATAGATCAATGTCTACTTGTTCCTTGAGGATCGACACTCGTTTGAACCCTAAGCTTTGTTAATGATGAGTACGCTTGCTCATATGTGTGATTTGGTTTGAACGTTTTAATTTAAACTTGATTGAGAATGTGCTTAGTTTTTGTATAATTTTTATGCCCATGTCCAAACACATCAGTGAGAAAAGAAAAAGAAAATAGGTTTAGACTTAAGTTAATGCCTAAAGATTCTTTGTATTTTCCGAAGATAAAAGGACATCAATGTTAGCTCTTGAGCCTTGCAGACACATTTCCTTGTGTCTCTTCCAAGCTTCAAGGACAATGCTACTAGTGCAGAAGTGCAGATCTATTCATTCTTCAGGGTAATAACAACTTCCAACATTATCTTGGTCATGGAATGCTGTAGAATAAACATAATCTTGAAATGCTTGTTTTAGTGAATGACAAGTTTAAATGTACTTCCATAGTTGTGAAGATCAATCTTTGTCTTCGTAACAGGATCAGATGGCTGCAAGAAATACTACTAATCAATAGTTTCCCTACTATTATCCTTAAAATTAACCTTTGTAAAACTAAAACTTTAGAAAATATTCATCAACAACAAATGGAAGTACACTCTGGACACTTTTGCAGACAAAAGTAATCAATTGCTGAGATATATAAAAAGCTATAAGTTAAAGAAGCACCTTCAACCAAAATCAATATTCTCAGCACAAGATGTTCAAAAACAAATTAACAAGTGAATTCTAAATAATCTTATATTAGATAAGATACCATGCACATATCATATCAAAGCATGTAGTCACAAACAACCAAAGAGACACACTAACCAAGCATCACACAAGCATGAGATTAATGTGAGAAATATAAACAAAGAATAGTCAAATTATAAAAAGAATATTTTCAAAGAGCAAATATTTAACTTACATATTAATTTAAATTAATTTCTAGTTCTAAAAAGAATCTTTACTTGGACTTGGAACCATATTCAAATTAAGCACATTCATTTATCTTGTATTATCAAGTAAATTTGAGACTTGATTCACATGTAAACTACTTAATTCATCTATGCTTATGTAATCACCAAACACATTACTTTGGTAAGTCCTACACATTAGAAATGCTTCTACAATCTCCAATTGTGAAAGATCTCATCTAGTTGAACTTGATCCTTTTCTTTTTCTTCTAATTGATGGCCATTCTTTACCATGTATATTTGATTCAAAACTCAAAGGGTGGCCTTCATCAATAAGGTGAGAAAATTTCTCTTGAGCATCTTCTTTATTAGCAATAGGCCATTATTGGTACTTCTCCTGCAACTTTTCAAGTAATTCTTGCAATGCATAAGTTT
Organism: Voacanga thouarsii; assembly: GCA_026120185.1. Taxonomy (NCBI): domain Eukaryota; kingdom Viridiplantae; phylum Streptophyta; class Magnoliopsida; order Gentianales; family Apocynaceae; genus Voacanga; species Voacanga thouarsii. The sequence goes on along the minus strand of JANUWF010001224.1, from coordinate 3,206,955 downwards.
CATCGTTTGAGGTGTCATATATAATAAGTGAAGAGCTCATATCAATGTGTGATTAGTGATGTATAGTTTCAAGATGTAATATCTTATTTTCCAACTATCCATCATATGTGAACATTGTAATCCCATAGTTGCCACAAATTACCGTTGCGTATTTCTTTCATTGTGTGCTTACTAGCCATTTCGTATTGCTTGACCAACTCTTTCAAGGCAAAAAAGGATACTGGAGTTGCAACTTCTCTGAAAAATAGATTATTACATTATGGAAGAATTTGGAGACTTTTGCTTTCCAACTGGACTTTTATTTCTTGAACTTTATTTAAAATAAAAAGACTCATTTTTTTTTTTTTTTTTACTGTTTGAATATCTCCAGTTGAAACTAAAAAATACTTCTTGATTTTTTAGTATGCTCCATCAACTCTTAATGCAGCATGATTTCTAAAATGCAGAAATATCTCTGTCTATGCATGAATAAAGTACACTTTATATGGAAGCCAAGTCCTTTGGAGATAATTCAAAATGTCATTCTTTTCTGAATATCTCAATTCAATATCTTGCCAAACATCCTCTTAAGCTTCTTTGGTTGGAGAATATACAACTCTATTCCCAGCTAATACAAATTTAATCCAATCCTATTTCTTTTCAAAATAAGACTTGCAATTAGAAACTATATATTTTTTTCAATATGCTAAACATACAACAAATTCACAACTGTGGGAAATTGAAAAAACTTTAGAGAGGGGGTGAATAAGGTTTTTGACAAATTTAAACACTTTTCAAATAAAGATCTAATTTTTGAAATTCTCATTTTATTTTATAGATCGTGGTGTTTTCAGGTTATGTAAAGATTAATTTAGAGCAGCCTTAAAGAGATATCTAGGATCTTAAGGATATGAGACAAGTGATGTGCAATCAATACAATAATAAAGATGGGTTGGTGAGAATCATAATGATTTTTTCGAATGATTGAAAATTTTGTGCAAAAAGGTTCACAAACCGTCAGAAATAGATGCAAGAAAGATGAACAAGAGATTTATAGTGGTTCAATCCTCAAAGATCTACATCCACTACCTTAAGCTCACATTTAAGGATTTTAAACTTGATCTCTATAAAACTCAGTCAGTTCAATGGTGTTTGTCTACACTAATTACACAAGAGGATCACCACATATGGTTTTACCAAAAACCTCTCAACTAACTTTAAATCAAGACTCGCCCAAATGGATTTTATACCACAACATTGATAGACAAAAGGATTAAAGGAATGAAATAGAGATAGCTCACACTTTTTGAGCAAATATGCAAGCAGATGAGCACCAACAGCCTTTTACCTTTTGAACAATTTGATTTCACATTTGAAACACAAATGAAAAGGGAGACTTTTGTAATATGAAGTGTAAGAGTATTTTTGAGAAAGATAGTACAAAAATATACTTAAAAATTGAGTTTTGAAAGCTTTTATAGAAGCAAAAAGTCAGATAGCAATGACTAGTAACGGCTAGTTTTTCTCGCTGTTAGATTTTTTAAAGTTTTGAACTTAAGGATTGGAAGAAGGCACGTCCAAAAGGCGAGTCCGTGATGATACTTTCCTAGGCAAAAACATTTTCACATTGTTACAGAGTTTTGGATGAAGTTTTTGGATGCAGAGTTCATCCAAACTACTCAATCCAAACATTTGAAAGCTTACTTTTTAAAATAATTTTATTTATGTGCTTTAAGGTAGAAATAAATTGAATTATAATGTAAAGAGACATAGGAATATTACAAGTAATACCTTAACAACGATTTTTAGTCTAAAGTTATTTCACAAGAACTTCTTGGAATACAATCTCTTAAGCTTGTCTTATACTTGATCACCCATTCTTGGATTCTATTACTCAAGAGTTTCTTAGCAATCTTATTTGTCCTATCACATATAGATCACACAAGTTAGTCTTCATCAATGTTTGTCATAAGTCAAAATACAGGAGAATGCCCTTAGGGCTAACAATCTCTCATTTTTTGAGTGATGGCAAACTTGATGGGATTGTAATATAAAAATAATGATATGTACAGTATGGATATGTTAGACCTGTTTAAATTGAAATTCATTCTCTCATTATAGGACTCAAAGAGTGCTTACGAGATTAAGATAGAATATTAAAGCATATACTCATAAACATGGCTCAATGAGCCTATGGCCCAACTAACCACTTTATCCTCCTTCCTTCCATCAAAGGACTATTTCATAGTGAAATTGCCACAAATAGTAGTCACAAAAATGTATAGATATGTATACGAGGAGGTATAGAAGATAAATCTTAATATATAATACTCTCCCTTAGTATGTGCATATATGAATCACAATATATAGAGCCATGAAGTGCATTTTGAGAGTAAGACTAGATTCTAAAATTTGGACTTCTAAACTGTGCATCCAAAATAGGAGAAATGAGGCAGAAGCTAATCTTTTAGAAGGTCATTTTTCGACTTAAGGTTTTGGATTTCCAAAACATGTATCCAAAATAGGGTAAAATAAGACAAAAGCTAGCCTTTTAAGAACTCATTTTTGGACTGGACTTTTGGATTGAAGAAATGCGAGTCCAAAACTCCCTTTAAGTATATGCAAAGTAAAAAAAAATTACAAGAACATAAATCAAATGGTTTTTATGGAGTTTGTTTTGAACTTATTTTTCTCAAGAAAATTTCAGCATGAGAATTTTTTATAACATCCAAAGAGAGATAAGACAAATTTCATAGATGTTCATTTGAATAACCTCATCCAAACAAACATTTTACAAAATGAGCATCACAACCATATTCAAAACAAATCATTCAATCAAATCTCAAACAATCACAATGCACAATAAACTCATATCCACACTTCAATCTCCTTTGTCCATGATAACAATGACTCAACATGGTCGCTACCAAGTCTCCATCAAGTCACCCAATTCTTTGTTAATATTTTCAATCCAAAACCATAAACATTCATAATGCTCATAGACCAATATATAGCCACAATATATTCATAATTCACAATCCATATTTATAAGGGAAAAAACCAGTGAAAGAGATATCATGATAGCGAAAAAAAAAAAAAAAAAAATGCACAGCACACGAACATTGTTTGATCAACCCAAATCCCAACAAAGTATAACAATGTATTTCACAGAATTATAATCACAAGTCAATCACAAACCATTCAATCACAATCCATGTATTTCATAGAATCACCATCACAAGTCAATCACAATCCATTTTTCTCCCATTTTGTTATCAATCAAAATGCGAAAAGGATAGAATAAAGAGATCAAACAAAAACTTATGGACAAGAGTAGATATATATTAGCAGATAGATCAGCAGGGGATAAATATAGAAATAAATTGTTCAAGTACTAGTGCAAAAATTATAAATTTGATTGTTAATGGGAAAGTTGTAAATGGTGTTCAAGTATAAGAATTCTTGTAAGTAGCCCGCAAAAGTGGTTAGTCAGGAAGTGTGAATTGTTACTGACTTAGTCCCGGCACTCCTTTTTGAGTGCTGGCCAGCAATGTGGCTGGACTTTCTTTTGACCACCACATGTTTTTACCATTTACGAGATAAGCTGCCAGCTATGTCTAGTTTAGGAGTAGGTATTGCAATAAGGGCAGGCGGTGCTGATTCTTTCTTACGCACATGTGTCTGCCTTCCTTTTTCATCGTCCTCATATGTCTACTGTTGACCAAAGCCTTTCAATTCCTCTTCAATCTAGGTTGCTTTCATTTCTTCATCATCCTTCTTATTTTCTTTCACAGCATCTTGGTCATTATCATTTTCTTCCTCTTGGGCAGTTTGTTCTTTAGTCACTTGTTCTCGAGATGGTACTGATTTATTAGGAATGGTTTCAGCCTTTTGGTCCTTCTCTTCCACAGTAGTTCTGGATTTCTGAGCTGAGCCTGTCTACTTTAATAACCAACAAATTTATGGCTTGTAGAATGCTTTGATTGATGCCAGTGTCATGAATTTTCTGTTTTCCCTTACTAGAGGACTTTTCTTGAGCTATTATCTCAGCCTTTCTTTTTGCTCTTGTAGATTGAGAAGTCTTACCTTTGACCTTAAGCTTTAACAATCTTTTCTTTTCATTGTCAAACACGTCTCCGAGCAGCTTCCACTTATTATCCATTTGCATATTTCCCATTTTCTCAAAAGATTCAAAGCTGTAAACATTCATCTTTGAAGGAGCAGGGGTGATCGAACTCAGATCAACACTGAAATATTTGAACATTTTGGTTAATAAATTTCCATAAGATATGGCTTTGCTTGAGGTGTTCCTTGTTTGCATCATCATTTTCACAGCAAGAAATCTAAAGCTTGTTAGGCTACTCTCAAATAGCACCAATATTATTACTATTTACACAATATTTATACAAGTTTTGTGACCAAAACTTGGAACCACCATGGTTGAAACCATGTGGTGTAGAATTCTGCCAGGTCCATTTAACCACTTAGTGTTCCTTTCACTCGAATTCTTAAAACTCCTCCTGCCAATAAATCTTCTTTCAAATTTTCCCAAATCAAATAGATCAGTTCCCTCTGGGAACTTGTTCAGTTTAAAAAATTAAATGCCTCTATGTGAAACTCCAGTCGAAACCAACCTTAGAGTAAGGGGGTTGGGATGCATATCATATTTTATTGCATTTTTAAATATGTTTTTATATGATTTTATGTGATTTGGATTTGCATTTTATTGTCTCGAAGGCTTGATTGTGAGTATTGAGTGAGAAGGGTAAAAAGACAATTTTTGCTTAAGGTGAAAATAAGGAGATAGTTTGAGGATTAAATAAGGAGAATATTTGGGTGAGAAAATAAGAACAAGAGTTGTTGTGGTTTAGTGGTTAGAGCATTGGAATTAATCTCTAAGGTCATGAGTTTAAATCCCATCATCTAAGTTTTTATCATGATTATCTTAATTAAGTTTGAATTTTTGTTTTCTTGCATTCCATAAAAATAGGAATGTTGACTTAGGGGAGACATGAAGAGAATGTCCTAATCTTATCATTGTGTCCTAAAGAGAATTCTAGAGGAATTCTTGTCCTTTTTATTACCTCTAGCTTTGTCCTAACATCTTCATAATTCAAATAAACCAAAATCCATTAAATCTCTTTTTTTAAATTCCAAAAAAATTCCGTGATAATTCTTCAACCTTGAATTTCGAAAATCAGTCTTGAAGGATAGAGGATTAGCTAAAAATAGGAGAGAAATTAGGATGAGTTTCCAAAAGAAATAAATCACCATGATTATACCTTCAATCCACCTTCATGTTGTTTATATTTTTAGTGAAGAAAATCTGGAAATTTTTCAGAATTTTTGCAGACCAGCTTTTCAAAAAATTCAGCCAGTAAACCTACTCATTTGCTGCCAGAAAAATGGTCATTTCATGTGGCTTGAAGGTTGAAAATTTTGTGCAATTTTCGGACTGCACAAACTGCACAAAACAGGAAAAATTTGGGCAGTTTCACCACTTTCAACCGAGAAAATGAAGCTGTTTTGATCCACCTTCAAACCTGCAAAACTCCTCCGATTTTCTTCAGAAAGAAGGCTGAAAAACCAGCCTTAAAGGACCCTTGAACATCTCTCAAAACCTCTGTAAAATGGGCTAAAGAATTGCAGAAAACTGCACAGGAAAATTTGCAGCACACCTTCGAAACATGAACACTATGAAACTAGAAATTTCCAGCCTTGTTTCCTTAGCCATAGACCCAAGAAACTACCCTCAAACCTCTGCAAATTGAACCTTGTTCAGCCATGGACTGAACACCATTAACCTCCATACTTACCTTGAACACTTGGACTCCATAACCACACCTCAAACATCTCCTAAGATCACTCAATTCAAACTACATTTGAACTTCAAAATTTCCAGAATTTTTCTCCATGAAAACACCCCTTGTATTAAGCTATACAACCAGAATTCCTCTGTCATTTAATCTCTGAATTTCGGCCAGCCTTAAGCCTTATCAGACCTCATTCATTTCAGCAAAGCAAAACAAACCAGCCGGCACCATTGAAAAGCAAAGAAACCTCCCTTAATCAAACACCATTAGCTAACCTCCTATCTCAAACAACTCCACAATTTTCTCCATTTGAAATTCAAATAAAATCTGATCATTCTCTCTCTTTCTAGCTAAGACCGAAACTCCCATCTATCCTAGACCATTCGGCCGACATCATTTTAGATTTCGTGAAGCCTTTTTCTCTCAATTCTTTTCAAAACACTAAGAACACCAAGAACACACACTACTTTTCTTCAAGCCTAAACCTACTCTAAACACCTTCAATCACTCTTAAATACTCCAGATCACTTCTACTTAATCCCTAGACTTCATTTCTAATATTTATAACACAAAAACACACAAACAAGAATTTTCAATCTGATCAAAATCAGCTTTTTCTTGAAGGTCTCAAGAACATCAACAAGGTAAATCAAGAACAACCTTCTTGTTCATCCTCTTCCATTCAATTCTAGATATACCTTTCTAATGCTCTCTCTCTCTCTCTCTCTCTCTCTCTCTCTCTCTGGCCGAAATGGTTGATCAACAACCATAGCTATTTTCTTACTCTTGGACAATTCAAGACCCTCACTCGCGTGGACCTTCTTAAATCTTCATCGAAGTAATCATCAACCAAGTATTTCTCCTTGACCTTTCTTTTTAATTCTGAATTCATGTCTCTTAGATGTTGATAGGGAGAATAGTATATGAATGGGGGATTGAGTATATGCATGTGAATGAAGGGGTTGGGATTAGGACATGAGAATGATTGATCATGTTTAAGCTATATGGATTTCCTTGAGAATCGATGTATGTTCATCATTCCCTAAGAGAATTATGAATGTTTAAGCATGCTAGATGTTATGTCACCTTTGGTGAATAGGATTTTTATGTTCTTATCTCTATTGAGGCCATGATCATGATTATTTGGCCATGTGATAGCATGTGTTGATTTAAGCATATGTTCATGAATAGATTAGTTTGTTGTTTGATGTTGAAGAATATGTTCATGATTCTTGTTAGCAATAGGAAAATCATGATTATGTTCTTGTTGATCTTAGGCTATTTTATTTAGTAAAGTTTATTACCTTAATTAAAATTATTACTATATTTTCCTCTAAGGATTTCGAAATTGCTAGGAAGTGATGTTACATGAAATATTGATATTTTACTAGTCAAATAAATGATATTTTTCCTTAAAAATAATATATGCATAGGTTTAATATTAAATAAGATCTTTTATATAAATAATAATAATGACATTGTAGACTATAGTTCAAACTTTTGCCTATATTCATAAATATTATATATATTAAAATTTGTTTGTTGTTTATTAAACAAAAATTTAATATAATTCATTTATTATTAATTTTATTATCTATTAAAAATTAATTGTAATTTATTATTTATTTATAATAAAGCTATTTTTAAGTTACCATTTATTAATATTATTTAGGGCTTAGTATTATTCAATATTCAAACATTAGTTTATTTATTAATAATAACACTCAAGAATTATTATTAAAGCCTATAGCTTATTAGTAATTATTTTACATCCCCTAGTTATTTTAACTTATCAAGCTAGACTTATTTTATAAAATCCTTTATCATCTAGCCTTAAAGCTTAGGACATTAGGGTCATGATTGTAATAAGTTGAACTAGGATCATGGTAGTAGTGAGTTGAGCTAGTTTTATTTGTGGAAGTGAATCTTTGGCTTGAGTTTGATTGTGATTTATATTTACCCCAGTCGGGGATTAGGTCAACTGTTGGAGACCTTTCTTGTGAGCAAGGATAAGGTAAGTTCCCTGACATTCATGAAATTGATTTTATTTTAAAGAAAGATTGGTGAGCATCTTTTGCAAACACGAAATATTAGCACGGTAGCTAATTTTTTAAAACTCCTATATTTGAAACCTTCTTATTTTGGAAACTTTCTACATTTGGAAAACTTCTAATTTTAGAAACTTCTAGATTTATAAATTTTAAAATATGTCAAGCATGACTTAGGAGCCAAGCATCAAGCATTTTGATTTGTTTTGAATATGCAAGAGATGAAATTTTGATCATGCATATACTTTTCGAAAATCATAGCACGACTTATTTGAGCACGTGGCTCCTTCACTATGAATACTTGGAATAAATTATTGGCTTAAAACCATGCCTTCTAAAATCTTTGTGCGGGTTGGAAAATGCTGTTTGGAATTGTATTGAGCTAAATTTTGTAGGTTCCACATTGGAGCCTTATGAATTGTGAAGATTGAATAACGTTGAGTACTCAATGGGGGCTAGACCTTTATACTAGCCTTTGGTTGGACTGGGGATATCTCTCGGTAGGTGGCCACCTCCGAGAGGTTGACTCTTTTCGATCAGGGCGTCAGTATAGAAGGTTGAGCCATCCTCAGTTAGCGACGGGGTTCCAGTGGAATTGACGGCCGGAAGTGGGACAACCGGATTGGATTGGGTGAGAGAGGGACGAGAATCTCACTCGATAGGATGTACACCTACCAGGTGTTGGGGGTCAAGTGCTTCACAGGAGTGAGAGCCACCTCTGTGCCCTTTCAGCACCTGACGGGGGTCAAGTGCTTCACCTGGTGTGAGAGCCACCGCTGTGCCCTGTCAGATTAACTTGGTTGCTTTAATTGTTGAGCTATTTTCGAGAAACTATTCTTAAGTGTCATTAGAATTTTATTCGAAGCTCAAAATCCTTTAATTATTCATATCTTTCCAAATCGAATATTTTAAGAGCATTTGGCTTCATGACTTCTCGCTACTATCCTTCAAGAAGTGAGAGTTAAATTTGTAAAGAAGGCATGACAAAGCTTTTGATATACTGTTAGTGCATGAATCATGAAAAGTGTTTGTCTCTTTAGCCCAACTCACACATGGGCTTACTGAGATTTTTGTCTCATCACCCTTTTTACCATGATTTCAGGTGGATCCTGCTGTGGGGATGAGTAGCTAGTGTTATCTGCCTTGGAAGAGAATGTTGTCATTTATTTTTATGTATTGTTTGGGGAGTTGAGAGTGGATAATTTTTATTTGTAGATTTATTTTTGGGAATTCATGGATTTATTCATGGATTATTCATGGATTTATTCTTGGGATATAATAAATTCTAAGTTAAAGTATTATTTTTATTTCGCTATTTTATTTGTGTAACCTAGTTATAAAGACCCCTTGTCCTTTGGACGGGGCGACATCCCCGGCCCTGGCGGCCCTAGGTAGTGGGGTGTTACACTCTATCTCTAACATCACAATTCTTTAAAATGAGAGTTTTGGTAGATGAATTTTAGATTTACTCTTCGAAGTACTGCATCCAAAGTCTCCCTTCGAAATTATGTTTCTTTAGAAACCTATAAAAATAGTCAGTCAATTCTTTCCAAACAAAACTTTAGTCACACAATTTTTGTGATGGCCAATTATCTTCTCAAAAAGAAGAATCTGTCTGCAGCTAGGGGTGTGAATATATCTGCAAGTTGATAAGTAGTGGGGATAAACTCTACACAAACATCACCTTTAAGCATATGATCTCTAATAAAATGATGCTTAACCTTAATATGCTTAGTTCTAGAATGTTGAACATGATTTTTTGTTAAATTAATTACACTCGTATTATCACATAGTATAGGTACATAGCCGAAATTAAGACCAAAATCAAGCACCGTGTTTTTCATCCACAGGATTTGTGCACAATGGCTCCCTACTGTGATGTATTTAGCCTCAATTGTAGATAATGCTACACAAGCTTGTTTCTTGCTATGCCATGATACTAGAGAATGTCCAAGAAATTGACAATGCCCACTAGTTCTTTTCCGTTCAACTTTATAGCATGCATAATCTGCATCAGTGTAGGCTATAAGATCAAATGAGTTAGTTCAAGGATAGCATAAACCATGATTGTGTGTCCCAACCAGGAATCTAAGGACGTATTTCACAGCACATAAGTGAGATTCTTCTATGCATGATTAACATCTTGCATAGAGGCAAACTGAGAACATAATATCTGGTCGACTAGTAGTAAGATATAATAAACTTTCAATCATACCTCTATATTTCGATTCATCCACTTTCTTACTTTTTTCATCCTTGTTAAACTTTAGTGATGTGCTCATTGGTGTACTAATTTCCTTGGCTTTATTCATACCAAACATTTTGAGCAGCTCCGTAGCATACTTAACTTGATTGAGAAAGATTCCATCCTTGGTTTGTTTGATTTGAAATCTAAGAAAGAAGTTGTGTTCTCCCATCGTGCTTATCTCGAATTCTTGCTGCATAGTCTTGGCAAATGTCTTACACAATGATTCATTAGTAGCACAAAAAATGATATCATTAACATAAATTTGGACAATGAGAAGATCATCATACTTTTCTAATTTAATGAACAATGTAGTGTCAATCAAGCCTCTTGAAAAACTTTTTGAGAGTAAAATTCCACTAAGCCTTTTGTACCAAGCTCGTGGAGCGTGTTTGAAACCGTAGAGAGCATTTGATAGTTTGAAAACATGATTTGGAAAGTGCTCACGAATAAAATTAGGAGGTTGTTCTACATATACCTCTTCTTCAATAAAACTATTCAAGAAGGTACTTTTAGCATCCATTTGGTAACGCATGAAATTTTTGAAGGACGAAAAGGCAAGTAGCATTCTAATGGACTCTAATCGAGCAACGAGAGAAAATGTCTCATTATAGTCAATGCCTTCTTCTTAATTGAATCCTTGAGCAACAAGTCTAGCTTTATTTCTAATCACCACACCATGTTCATCAAGTCTGTTTCTGAAGACCCACTTGGTACCAATGACCGGATGATCGAGTGGTCTAGGGACAAGTTTCTAGACTTGATTTCTTTCAAATTGATTTAGTTCTTCTTTCATATCTAGGATCCAAAAATCATCACACAAGGCCATATTAATGTAGTTAGGTTCAATACTTGAAAGCAAAGTAAAATTGTTAACAAAGTACTGTCTAGTTTTGACCCCACAGCTAGGATCACCAATGATCTGCTCTTTTAGATGACCAGATTTATATTTCCAATCTTTTGGTAGCCCTTGATCAGTGTGCTCTTCAATTTCCTGCTTGCTTTGTTCAGCTTGTTGTTTTTCCAATTCTTCTTCTTTGGCATGAATGTCAAGCGGTGAAGCTTTGTGCTGTTCACTACCTTTTTCTTTTGAAATCCCTACATCATCATCATCTTTTCTTGATGTATATTTATTAGATTCATCAAAGACAACATGTACGGACTCTTCCACACATAAAGTTCTTTTATTGTACACTCTATATACTTTTTTATTAGAAGAATACCCAAGAAATATAGTCTTATTGGGTTTGCTATCAAATTTTTCAAGATTGTCTCGAGTCAAACATAAGCTCAAAGGGTATTTTTCTTAGAAGGGTCTTAGCATGACTCGGTTAATTATGTAACAAGCTGTATTAATAGCTTCAGGCCAAAAATATTTTGGAAGAAAGTTTTCACAAATCATGGATCTAGCCATTTCTTGCAAGGTTCTATTTTTTTTTCAACAACACCATTTTGTTGAGGGGTTTTAGCAGCTAAGAAGTTGTGAAGGATACTATTCTCATCACAAAAATGTGTAAATTCATGATTGCAAAATTCTCTACTATTGTCACTTCTAATTGAAATCAATTTGAATCCAAGAAAACTTTAAACACGTTTGAATAATCTAGAAAATTCAGAGAATGCCTCATCTTTTTGTCTGAGAAATAAAGTTCATGTAAATCTTAAGAAATCGTCCACTAGTACATAAGCATACCTCTTACCACCAAGGCTAGTGGTTCTCATCGGTCAAAAAATATCCATACGTACTAATTCAAGGGGTTTTGATGTAGAAATCATTTTCTTAGATGTAAAAGAGGTTTTGATTTGTTTTTCAAATTGGCATGTATCACATATTCTGCCTTTATCGAACTTCATTTTGGGTAGTCCTCTAACAAGCTCTTTTAAAGATAATTTGTTCAACAAATCAAATGATACATGGCCTAGCCTTCTATGTCAAAGAAAGCTATCATTATCATGTACCAAAAGGCATCTAATATCATGAGCCATAGGATCATCAAGATAAAATACATATACATTCCCAACTCGATTAGCAACAAGAATTGTTTCATTACTAGAGTTATCCATAATAGAACAAAAATCTTTCTCAAAAATAACTTTTCAACTTGTGTTACATAATTTACTAATGCTAAGCAAGTTATATTTCAACTCATCAATCAATAAAACTTGTTTGATAATGGTTGAAGATCATTTACCAATATTACCTATACTAAGTATTTTTCCTTTCTTCTTATCTCCAAAGGTGACAAACCCATCATTTGTAGCTTGAACATTTTCTAATAGGGCTGCATTTCCAGTCATGTGTCTTGAGCATCCACTGTCTAGAAACCACTTTGTGAAGCTTATTTTGTCCGATAAATGTACCTATACATGAGATAGGAGAGTGATTTTCGGTACCCATATCTTCTTAGGTCTATAGGGGTTAATGATAATTCTTTTAATTCTCCAATTAGTTTTTATTCCTAGTCCAATGCTTTTCCTAATATGACTCCGAGATGCATTGTATCCATTTTTACCACAATAAGTACAACATGTGTAATTTGTGTTTGAGGAGCTTGCTTTCACAAAATAAGACTTGCATTTTTTTTGTTTTATGTTAGCCAAGTCCATTTCTATTTCAAGCCATGCGTTATACTCCAAAAAGTTTATTCAAATTGCTTTGGCTATCAGTGAATTTTTCAATACAAGTAGTGAGATCATCAACTTTCATTTTCATATTATCAAACTCACCAATCATGACTTCAAGACTCAAGTTCAAAGCAGTTAAAGAAGGTAGAAATGATTTCTTTTTCAATATTCGAGCAACAAATGGAGTCAAGTAAAATTTTATTCTCACTTATCAGATTATCATTCTCATTTGATAAGGAATCAATTTTCATTTTCATTTTCCTATTCCTTCTTGACAGTTTTTTTTAGTTCATGGAACATATCAATGAGAAGTTCATTTGGATCATCACCGTTATCACAAGTAGAATCATGCAATTCAGCTATAAGGTTAGATGAGGATGAGTTTACCTTATCCTTTACTGCCATGAAGCATATGTTAGCTGTTTCATTTTTAGAATCTCCGTTTTCCTTAAATTCAGACTCATTTTGATCCTAAGTTCCCATAAGTCCGTTTTCTTTCTTTGTTTTCAAGTCCTTCTTTTTCTTTTGTTTTTTTCAACATCTTGGCTTCTTTTTCTTTGGCTATTAGGTAGTTAGCAATGAAGTGTTCTGCACTTTTGCATTCATAGCATTGAGGCTTGAAAGATGAAGTTTGTTCTTTCCTTTTTACGAACTTCTTTCCTCTTCTGAAGTTACCTTTTCTGAACATCTTTTTGAATTTTTTGGCAATCATGGCTAATTCTTCTATTTCCAATTGAATTCTATCATAACTATCAGATTGACTGCTATCAGCATCATTGTCAACAACTTTCAGGGTTGTTCCTTTTTTGCCTTTGTCATTGTCATGAAATTCTTGAAACCTTTTGAGTTTCATTTCATGAGTTAAGAGAGAATCAATTAGCTCCTCAGTGGGTAAGGTTTTCAAATTTGTTGATTTCTCCACAGTCAGAGCTTTAGGCTGCCAGCTCTTTGGCAAGGCATCAAGAATTTTCTATTCTATTCACCAAGGGAATAGCTTTTCCCATAAGCCTTAAGTCCATTTGCAAAGTTTGTGAATCTAGTAAACATGTCAGTTATGCTCTTATTAGGCTTCGTAGTGAATAATTCATAGTTATGAATAAAAAATCTCAACTTGGATTCATTCACTTAATTTGTCTCCTCATAGGTGACTTTAGCAATATTCATATGTCAAAGGCTGAATCATAGCTACTTACTCTATTATATTCAGTGGCATCAAGGGCACAACATAGAATGTTCATAGCTTGAAAATTCAATGTCATTTTGGCATTGTCTTTAGCATCATATTCGTCATTCTGTTTGGGAACTATTCAACCTTTAACACTTTTAGAAGGAAGATATGATCATTTTTCAATCAAATTCCATAGCTTAAAATTAATTAAGCACACATAGATCTTCATGCTCTTTTTTCAGAATATGTAATTGTTCTCAATGAACAAGGGAGGTATATTTCTTGAGGATCCCTCGATATAGGGAAGAGAGGAGATATTTTCCATAAGGATCTTTTCTACAAGTCTATTTAGCTGAAGAAGTATAAGTGTGGACCAATACTTTGATACCAATTGAAAAAACATTAGAGGGGAGTGAACAATGTTTTTGGCAAATTTAAACAATTTTTAAAAAAAGATCTAATTTTCAAAATCCTTTTTTTTTTTTTAATAGATCGTGGTGTTTTTAGGTTATGCAAAGAAGAATTTAGAGCAGCTTTAAAGAGACATCTAGGATTTTAAGGATATGAGACAAGTGATGTGCAATTAATACAATAATAAAGATGGGTTGATAAGAATTATAAAGATTTCTTCGAATGAATAAAAACTTTGTGCAAAAAAGTTCACAAACCGTTAGAAATAAATGCAAGAAAGATGAACAAGAAATGTAGTGGTTTGATTCTCAAAGATCTGCATCCACTATCTTAAACTCACACTTAAGGATTTTAAAACAAATCTCTATAAAACTATCTCTGTAAGAGTATTTTTGAGAAAGATAGCACAAAAATCTACTTAAAAATCGAGTTTTGAAAGCTTTTATAGAAGCAAAAAGTAAGACATCAACAGCTAGTTTTTCTCACTGTCAGATTTTCCAAAGTTTTGGACTCAATGATTGGAAAAAGTTATGTCCAAAAAATGAGTCCAAAATGACACTTTTCTAGGTAGAAACATTTTGATACTGTTATAGAGTTTTGGACGAAGTTTTTGGATACAAAGTCCATCCAAACTACTCAATCCAAACATCTGAAAGCTTATTCTTTAAAATCATTTTATTTGTATAAGGTAGAAATAAATTGAATCATAAGATAAAGAGAGATAGGAATTTTACAAGTAATTCATTAACAACGATTTCTAGTCTAAAGTTCTTTCATAAGGATTTCTTGGAATGCAATCTCTTAAGCTTGCCTTACACTTGATCACCTATTCTTGAATTCTATTACTCAAGAGTTGCTTAGCAATCTTATTTATACGCCTTGGAAGAACTGAGATCAAACATATCCTATCATATATAGATCACACAAGTTATTCCTCATCAATGTTTGTCATAAATCAAAACACAGGAGAATGCCCTTAGGGCTAATAGAAATAGCACTTGAATGGCTTTCATTAATGCTTATTGTCTATCAATGACAATGACAAGTGGTTGATGCTCTGAGCCAAGGATTTTACTAGATGCAGTTAATGCCCATTCATATTCTTCAAGCCTTTCATTCCTAAAAAAAAAAAAAAGCAAAAACAAAATAAAGTATTGAAACATGTATTTCTAGTTATTTAAAGCAAAAGCATTTTTACCTATTGGTTTTATAAGTGCAATTCATAACAAATACAGTTGAATAACTTCTACTCAATTTGATGAATATAGGATGAGCAAAGAATATATGAGTTAAATGGCCCTTTGCATTTTGCTTGACATAAATGTAAATCTAGCCTTATCAAAATTTTCAAATAAAACTTGAATTATAGACTGTCCAATAAGGTAATCTTTGGTGATTTGTTCCATGTTATATATGTTTCTTACCACCATTTGAAGATCCAAACTCATTTAACGAAGAGATGAAAGCATTTATCGATGTGCAATGTTAGATTTGGTCATTTAATCAATACTGATCCTTTTTTTTTTCGATAAAATCCAAGCTATTGGGTACATAGACAAATCTCCAGAAGCTCCATGATTATGCATATTATTTTGAATTGCAATTTTCCAAAACACATATTCTTATCTCTTGCCTTAAATTTTAAATGGACAATTGATAAGGTGAGTGCTTGTATTCCTCTAACGCTGCTTAATTGAAGTCTTAATCATGTTATGATATTGGCCTCTTTGCTCACAACCAATTATAAAATGTCTTTTCTTGAACTTTTGATTGACAAAATATAACCATGATCAACATAATTTTTTTTTTAATGCTATTTACAAGGTCATCATGACTTTCAAATCTAGTATTAAGTAGTTGAAGCTTGTTCTCACGATTAGCTAATCCTTGTTGACCATTTTAAGCTACAATTAATAAAATGATATTTGTTAAAATAATATCTACAATTAGTTGACTCTTATTGACTAAATAAAGGTACTAATGGTGCCACAACAAGCAATAGCAACACAAGGATGATGCTAAATCTATGTCACCACAGTTATCTAAAAACACAATCAACCCCCAATAGTGCATAAAGGAAAATCAACTTATTCGAATTATATATAGACCTATGCTTTTGAGTCAGAAAATGCCTTTAAGTGATTTTCTTAGAATGTACAAAATTGTACTTCAGTATGAAGTTCAATAATTGATATTCATGAAAGGCTAACTTAAAGATTTACTTCAATGTCAAATGACCAAAAGAAGAAGAAAAAGAAATGGGGCAGAAGAAATTTTCTCTCTCTTTATACTTATAAACTTTATTTTTATTTTTCTTTTTTATTGGGGGTCACACCTGAAGGAGAAGTAAGAAATATCTAACAAACTATCAAGGAAAATTAGCCTAATATCACTTTTTATTCTCAGATTTTATACGTACCTTAATACATGTCCAAGCACACATTATTTACTACAGTAGCCAATAAAATAGCTATTTTGTCTTGAATGAATTTTCTTTCTCATAAACTTTGTTCTCAATTTTTTTTTTTTATCTAGTTGTAACTAGATTGATAGTTAATACATTCAGGGAAAAAATGATAATTAACATAAAATTAGATGTAACAAATAGTTTAATGAATTAAAAACTGAAAAAAAGAAGTTATAGGCAAAATTAAACTTCACCTTAGGATTGAGTATAAAGCTTTTCTGTGTGCAGTAAACGAGTAAACTATGAACTACACACACTAGAAGGATGAAATCATGAGGGGGAAAGATGAAAAAGATGGAGGTGGGGATAAAAAATGACTATGAAATAGAATGGAAGATAAGAGATAGTAGAGGGAAAGTAGGGAGAGAAAGTAGAGAAAGGAAACTAGGAAGGGGGTGATTTTCGTGTGAAATAGGAGAAAGGAGAGAGAAGAAAGAGAAAAGAGGGAAGAAAAGAGAGAGCAGAAGGAAGAAAATATTATGTACGAATAGGAAAGAGAAAGGAGTGAGGTAAAGAAGAGTAAATTGTTATTGGAACAAAAATTGCTCTGGCAGGAGGGAAATTGCTTTGCTAATATTGCCTGCCTTAATTAATAGCTAACAACTAATGAATCATAATCCTACTAGAAGTGATATTGGTGATGAATGGATTAATTAGAGCATCAATCAATGGGTTAGAATTGAGACTTCCTATTTTTTGGGATTTATAGTTTCAAGGCATTGTCAATTAGTAAGATTGTTATCATGTACATCTATAGGGGAGAATATAATTGTTTTCTTTAATAATCCAGGTATTTGAGTTTCGCTCGACTATTCGTAGAAACTATAAGCCACCCTCAGATTATGAACTACCCTCCCATCTCACTCTGATAAAGTAGAAACTTAGTAACTAGGTGGAGTTCAACCCCATGGCATGATATTCAGAGGTTACCTACTTTACTAGGTGAGTTACCTTGTGGAAAGCAATATAATAATAAAATAATTATTTAATAATAAGATAATATATTATTTTATTATTAGAATGAAAGTAATTATTCAATTTAAATATAATTTATTTTATTTTCCATTTAATTTTTCTTATTTTTTAGTAATAATTTTAATGAAAATTTATGAATCGCAAAAAAATAGAACTTAAAAAAAAAGTTATATTGTATTTTAATTTGCTGGCTATTGCTACAGAAATTTATTTAGAACTATATGGCCAAGGAACACTTCATATTTAGAACTTTAAATTTCCTCTCTTGATGTTTAAAGTATGTTATTAACTTCTATTTGTCTAAATTATTGATATTGTTAGTTTGACATGCTTATGTTTAACCAAAACATGTTACAGGTTAACTTGATATAACTAAATTTTATGAACAACCAAATAACTTCATATAGTAATTTGATAAGAATAAGAACATACTAGATACAAACTTTAGGGGAGGGACGAAATTAGAAGAGCAGAGGGTGCCCAAAGTTCTCTTTTCTTAACACCTTAACGCCTATCTTTCCTTTTCAAGCATTGCCATGGTGGTGGAGTACCTGGCTCCTCCACCAATAGCAACTAATGCCACGGATTCATGGTGGGGTAAAAAATCCTTCTCCTTATTTTTTCTTCGCTAAACACCACCATAATATTAAAGACTCCTTGTTTTCACATAGACGAGCCAACTATTTATTTTACAAAGGTTGAAGTTTCTTCTATGGAAACTCCCTTCTTTTTTACTTTGGTGGGATATTTCTATCAAGGTAAGCTTTTGGTGGAGGCAATTCAAAAGGAATTTCACACGATTAGCCTCAAAAGAGAGGTGCCCATAGGCTAGTTAAACAACAAGCATGTGCTTATATGGCTTTCCTTAGAGGAGGATTATCTAAGACTATGGCTAAAGAGCCTTTGATAATTGTTGGGATTCTTTATGAAAATTTTGAAATGGACTCTAGACCTTAGGATTTCTTCAGACCCTTCTATTGTCTCGGTATGGATTGGATTTGAACACCATCTTATCTACTCTTTCAATAGATTGTCCCTTTATTCTATTGCTTCCACTATTGACAAACCATAAAAGATCAATAAGGCTACAACCACTTTTTCCAACCCAGGCATAGCTAAAGTATATGTGGAGATAGACCTAGCCCGTCCAATTTCAAAACGAATATGGATTAGTACTGATGAAGAGGGCTTTTTCTAGCCTGTGACATATGAGAACCTTCCTAAATATTACATGGACTATAGTCAACTAAGACAAGATTCTAATGGCTGTTAGGGATTGCTTGATGGCGATGACATGTTCAAGAATAACCATCGAGTTACTACTCCGAGACATGTCATACAACCAGTGAAAACTATGGAAGTATAGGTGGCAAAAACTAGGGTTTTGGCCCCTCACCTTACAACTATAAACCCTATTTCACATCACATGGTGAATATTACCTCCTCATAGTGCATTGACAGGCTGATATTGACATCAGCAGTGCTACCATTATTATTAGTTGCCCCTATGCCCTCAGCACTAGCTCTTGCGAGTACACTTCTTGTTGATGGTTTTTGGCTCAACATTATGAGGGGCCCATACAAACAGTGGCACAAACTATACCAATACAAATGTCAAGCAGTAATTGAATTTCTAGAAGTTCATGTTTGTTACAGGCAATAGGTCCCACAGAACCTTTAGAACTTCCTTATATAGAAAATAAGATTTCTATGATTAGCCTATCTCTTTTGAAAGCCAAGCTTCAACATACTCAAGCTATTCATAATAGGAGCCCAGAGTGAGTTTTGAGTCTATGGCATTACAAGGGCCTTATCAGTTTTCAGAGACACTAATAGAACGATTATAATGGTTAACACCCACATGAAATTGCAGTAGCTCAAGCATATTTCTCTGAGTTTGACTCTTAAGAAATAAGGCCAGATTTTGAATACTGGATCCTTGTTATAGAAAGAAAAGAAAGTAGAAAACCTCATCAGAGAGATACTGAAAGGCTCATACATATTGGTGTTAAAGTACAACCCTCTCCTTAGGTTAGATTTCCACAGCACCTTACTTATTAATCATTAACATGAATATTCTTGTTTGGAACATCAAGGGAATTGTTGTCTAATTCTCTTTTTGATGCCTTAAACGATCCAAAAATACTCATTACCTTTTGTTGGTGTTTTGGAGCCTTTTATTGATTACAATATGATAAGCTCTTAATGCTAAAAGACTTAATTTTCAGTGGTATTACTCATAATTACTCTAGCAAAATTTGGATATTTTAGCACTACTTTGTAGATGTTGTGGTTTTGCAAGAGTCTAAGTAATTTGTTCATTTAAAAGTACCTATACCGGATGGAAATGCCATTTTTTGCACAATCATTTATGCTGCTTGTTCTCATTCATCTTATATTCCTTTGTGGATAGACCTCATGTAGTTATTGTTTTCTATATTTGGCCTTTAGATGTTAGGGAGAGGGACTTTAATGTTACAGTTAATATTTTAGAACATGTAGGAGTTGCTTCTCCAAGTTTGCTTGCAATTAATGATTTTGCATCATTTATTAATGTTTGTCTTCATTAAAGCATTCTTTGTAAATATATAGCACTATAACTTACTTGTTTACTTTTACTTCTCCACAATCACACAACTATTTTTGTATGGTTTAGGGTGTCTTATGGTTTCTAGTCCCAAGTCCTCCACTAAGGTAGCACTTATCACACCTGTATAACATCCCCCCATCAATGATCACACTACAAGGCTCTTGTTAAATTCGACACTTTGTGTAAAAGATATTGCACATTTGTGAATTCTTCTCATTCTCAATAACATTTGCACTCTCAACTCTTCTAATAATACTAATCAATGGAAAAACTTTCCAACCTCAAGCCTTTCTTTACTACTTTCTTCTTTTCTAGGCTTTAGGATTGCCATTGATGGTTGATTTGGTATCCTAGTCTTCTTGCTTGGTGAAGGATGAAATATAGGATTAGTATATGTAGTGTATTTTGGATAAGTTCTTCTTCTTGCATCTCTCAATTGTTTTCTCTCATGTCTTCCTTTACCTGACCTCAAACATTTCTTTCCTCTTCTTCCCATTGGAATTTATGGATAGTCCCTTATAGAAAGACCTTCCCAACCCTTCATTCATTGCTTATATAATAGGGGTGGGGGTTTGCATTCAATTCTCATTTTAGGGCTATCTATCCTTTTAGTATTTGCTGAGGTTTGGCTTTGTATAGATTTCAACCCAATAATGTCCCTCCTCATGTCATCCATTTTAGCTTTGAAAATTTCAAAGGTAGCTTTAATGTTAAATGAATCTCTTTATGACAAAGTGTTAGGAAATTTATAAAGGGTATACACTTAGAAAATTTAGATAGAAGTAAAAAGTAACTCCCCACATTCACTCCCTCACGTGTATCCACTCAAGAATTATCACTCAACCCTTGTGTTTCACTCTTTTTTGGCTTTTACAAAAATAAACTCACCCTCTTACCTTTTCAATCACTTAATTCCTCAATAAGTTCTTTCCATAATATCTCCCCAAATTACTTAGGAACTAGCCCAACTTATCAAGTCAAACTAACCCTCTGAGGGCTTTCAACTAGGGGTCTTAGATAGAATTCAACAACATCATCAATAAGCCCCAAGGAGTTTGTATCAATCAAATGAGACTTAATGAATTAGAATAATAATTTCCCTAATAAGATGATCTCAATTGGATAAGCAATATCCCAAAGATACTTGGAATAAAAAGACAAACAATTACAGGAGGTGTTCACAAAAGTTTTTGTCACAATTTCAAGTTATAAATTCACTCAACCCAAATATCAAACACTTTGTAAGTAATTTTTGGAACTAAAGATATAGCCAAAATTTTAAGCAAATGTACCTATTTTTCAACAATCCACAAGAAATTTTCAATTCCAACAATTATACTAATATCAAGGCTCAAATTTAGTGCATAAAATGCAAGAAAATTTGACATTTTTGAAGCCCAAATTTAAGTTATGGGATTGTCAATTTTTGGAGCTTTCTTTGATGCCTTCAATCTTTGAAGAAAAGAAAAACTCTCCTTGCTCTGACATCAAATTATTTGATGCGACCTTGGGGCTGATTTTTGTGTGATTTTTATAGCTATTTATATTATTTGGATAATAAGGATACTTAAATGGATTGTGTTGTTTTTTTTGGTTGCACAATAAAATTCTTGTGTTGAATTTCCTTTAGAAAATTAAGTTCGGTCAATTTTAGGAAAATCATGGATCTTTACTCTTGGGAAATTTTTTTTTTTACCTTACACATACACCGGGGGAGCTTTGGACTTGTATTTCTTCAATCCAAAATATCAGTTCAAAAATGACTTTTTAAAAGGATATCTTTTTCCTCATTTTAATCCATTTTAGAAGTCCAAAATCTTGAAATAAAGTCCTATTTTCAAACGCACTTCATAGCTAGCATCTTTCTAACTACTGTTCATATATGCATATACATAGGGGGAGTATTGCTTTTTATGATCTATCCTCTACATCTTCTTATGTACATATCTATACATATTTTTTTGGTGATTACTATTTGGCTATTTCCTTGAAAAATAATCCTTTTTATGGAAGGAAGAAGGATAAGAAGGTTGGTTGGGCCATAGGCTCATTGAGCCATGTTTATTAGTACATACTTAAAATTTCTTAATTTAATTCATAAGCACTCTTTGAGTCCTATAATGAGAGAATGCATTTAAGTTAAAAATATTCTTATTTCTCTCGGTCTAACATGTCTGTACTGTATATATCATCGTTTTTCATGTCACAATCTCATCAAGTTTGTCATCACTAAAAAAGAGGGAGATTGTTAGCTCTAAGGGCATTCTCTTATATTTTAACTTATGACAAATATTGATGAGGACTAACTTATGTGATTTATATGTGATAGGACATGTTTGACCTATGTTCTTCTAAAGGCGTGCAAATGAGATTGCTAAGTAACTATTAAGCAATGGAATCTAAGTCAAGTACAACTTCAACTTAAAAGCTTGTAAAACGTGAAGTATTTGTGCAAAAACTATAGACTATTGTTAAGGTATTATTTGTAAATTCCTATGTCTCCCTACCTTATGTTCAATTTGTTTTTACCTGGAAGCAAACAAATAAAATTATTTCAAATAGTAGGTCTTCAGATGTTTAAATTGAGTAGTTTAGATGAATCTTTGAATTTAAAACTCCATCCAATAATCAGTAGCATTTTTCAATATGTTTCTGCATAAAAAAGAGCTATTTTGGACTCATATTTTGGATGGACATCCTTCTACCTTGTGAATCCAAAATCCTAGAAATCCTGGCAGAAAGTAACTAGTCGTTACTAGCTGTTAGGATTTCGGATTTAGCTCTTATAAAAGCTTTTAAAACTTGATTTTGAAGTAAATTTTTGTGCTATCTTTTTCATAAACATTCTTACATTTTAGAATATAAAAATCTCATTTTTCTTTTGTGCTTCAAAGTAAAATCAAAATATTCTAAAGGTAAAAAGGTATTGGTGCTTAGTGGTACATATTTGCTCAATCTGTGAGCTATTTTTGTATTCTATCTTTATTCAACTCTGTATCAAGGTTAAGGTAGTAAAACCCAGTTGGCGTGAGCATTGATTGTAGTGTTTAAGGATATTGGAGTAAAACTAAGTGTGGTGATCCCCTTGTTTAAGATTAATGTCACATACCACCATTTATTTGGGAAAATATTTTAGTGATTATGTTAAAATCCTTAAGTAGGTACTTAAGATAGTGAATGTCGATCATTTGAGGATCGAATAATTATAAATCCTTGGGTCTTTTCTTTTGCATTTTATGTACACTTTATCTCTACATTTTCACTAGTCATCAGATAAAAAAACCCTATCTCTATCTCTGCAATTATTGATTAGTTTTAAAGACTTTTATGCTCTATAGAAAGTCTGTCATTGATATCTCAACTATCCATCTTAAATACAGATCATCTTATCATCATTTAGTACTAATTTAAAAGATCCCTGACTGCATTCTTAAAGTTGCGAAGCAAGTCTGCATTTTTTGTAATATCCTGCACTCGTACCTTTGATTGGCTACTACTTGTAATAGGATGAGAATTTGTATCAATGGCTAGAACAAAAGTTGATCGGTTTAATGAGACAAATATTTCAGTACAATAGTATTTTATCGGGACTTAGATGTAATAATTAAATTTGCTCTACCTGTACCCTAAATCTTTAAAAGGCTACTATTATTAACAAAATAAGAATTTGAGGGTATGTTGAGAAGAGAAATTGATCATTGTGATGAAACGCATGTTTTGGTGTGAAATATGCTAACCCGGGTCACTGAGGGCATTTTCGTCATTTTGACCGCGCCCATGACTTTGACTGCAAATTTGACCAAATTGAGGAAGAATTTTAGAATTTAAGTATTACTAATGGACTTAGTGAAATTTTTGGAGTTGAATGGTAAAATAAAATATTTTTCCATTTCGGACTTGATTTTGGTCATTTTTTAGAAAAATTGAAAATGCAGTCAAAAAGTTAGATGTGTGGCTTCTTGTGATTGGTGGATGAAAAAAAGTGTTAAAATATCATTAGTGGAGTGAAATATTTATGGGATTATGTAATTGGAAAAGCTTATTAAATAAGCTTAAGAAATAATAAGGAAAATGGTAGAAAATTGAGAAAATCACATGTGTAAAGTTGGCCACAATGTGTGACCAATTTGGTCACAATTTTGACTAGTAAATGGCAGTAGAAATGTTGTGAAAAATATCAGATTTCGTGCAGCTATAAGGAAGGAAAGAAAAGCTAGAGAAAAATAGGGAGAAAAAGTAAAATGAGAGAGAAAGAAAGAAGTGTGTGTGTTCTTGGTGTGTTC
Organism: Voacanga thouarsii; assembly: GCA_026120185.1. Taxonomy (NCBI): domain Eukaryota; kingdom Viridiplantae; phylum Streptophyta; class Magnoliopsida; order Gentianales; family Apocynaceae; genus Voacanga; species Voacanga thouarsii. The sequence continues at coordinate 3,182,351 of JANUWF010001224.1, read as the reverse complement.
ATGGTATTCTTGGAGCAAAATCAAGCCAAGAGATCCCAAATACAAGGTAAAAGTCTATGCTTCATGAATTAAGTCATCGATCTCATTACGGTGATTATTTTGGTATGAGTTTTAACATGAAAACATGATTTTTATGTCTTGATTTTAGATCAAAAGCTAGGGTTTGTGAACTTTGTGTATGAGCCTTGTATGCTTATGTGTGTTGGCCTCCTAGGAGGCTTATAGATAATGTTTTTGTGTGATGAAGAACTGAATATGCATGGTAGTTTGAAGGATTGCTTTTGGTTGATGAGATGATGACCAAAGTAGAATGAAAATGGAAGTTACTTGATTGGAAAAATGAATTATACTAGCTTTTGATCAGAAGAAGTGAATTTATGTTGAATAAGCATGAATATTATGAGGTATTAGAATCTGGAAATCACAGAATTAAAGATGATTTGAAGGAAAATTGAATGAATTAATGTTTTCAAGGTGTTAAAAGTTAAAAGGAAAAGAAAGGAAATCATGAATAGTGGAATTGATCCAAAACTACTGGGGCTGTTTTTGCCCAATAGTGTGTCACAAGAACTGGAAATATGAAAAGAGCTAAGACAAAATTAAAGTTAAGAGTCTTACGGTCGTTTTGGAATATCATAGAGCCAAATTGGAGTTGTGGATTGAAAGTTATGTACAAAACAAAATCATGTGTCAAATAGTGAAATTCCAGAAATTTAGTCCAAAAATGGTGAGTATAAGGATGAATAATTGTGTGATTTTGGATGAAATGAATGTGAATTATGAAGTGAATCCCTTGTATATGAAGGGAGAAAGGAATTGGAAAAAGAAAAATGAAAGAATCGAACAAACGATGAAAAAACGTGTACGAAAGCTGAACATTTTCCTTAACGTTGGCTAACCATTAGCCCCCTCAGCTAAATAACGGTTGGACGTCGGCTACCCGTCAGGCACGTAGGCTAACCGTCAGCTATTCTTCAGGCAAATACAATTTGACCTGAAAATGATATTTGGTGTAGGTTTATCTATGACTCTTAACCAAAACTATTGGGGATTATTTTTGCCCAGTAGCGTGTCACGGGGACCAGAAATCTAAAACAAGCTAATTAAGAGCCTTACGGTCGTTTTGGTATATCAAAAAGCTAAACAAGAGTTGTGGATTGAAAGTTATGCACAAAACAAAATCATGTGTCAAATAGTGAAATTCCAGAAATTTAGTCCAAAAATGGTGAGTATAAGGATGAATAATTGTGTGATTTTGGATGAAATGAATGTGAACTATGAAGTGAATCCCTTGTATATGAAGGGAGAAAGGAATTGGAAAAAGAAAATTGAAAGAATTGAACAAACGATGAAAAAATAACGTGAACGAAAGTTGAACATTTTCCTTACCGTTGGCTAACCATTGGCCCCCTCGGCTAAACAGCGTTGGCACGTAGGCTAACCGTCGGCTATTCTTCAGGCACATACGATTTGACCCGAAAACGATGTTTGGTGTAGGTTTATCTATGACTCTTAACCAAAACTAGTGGGGGTTATTTTTGCCCAGTAGCATATCACAGGGACCAGAAATCTAAAACAGGCTGATTAAGAGCCTTACGGTTGTTTTGGTATATCAAAGAGCCAAACAGGAGTTGTGGATTGAAAGTTATGTGCAAAACAAAATCATGTGTTAAACAGTGAAATTCCCAAAATTTATTCTGAAAATGGATAAGTTTAAGGATGAATAATTATGTGATTTTAGATGAAATGAATGTGAGTTATGATGTGAACCCCTTGTATATGAAATGAGAAAGGATGTGAAAAAAAGGAAAACGAATGAATCGAACAAATGACGAGAATGAAAGTTGAACGTTTTCTTTAACCGTCGGTTAAATGTGGACTAAATGTCAGTTGGACGTTGGCTACCCGTTAGGCACGTCGGATGGACATCGACTAACCGTCGGCTATTCTTTAGCCAAATACGATTTGACCCGAAAACGATGTTAGGTATAGGTTTATCAGTAAACGGCCAATGGAACATTGAAAATGGTAGAAATGGTGGTCGAACAGCCGTAGATGAAAAAGTTTAGTTAGGACACGAGGTGAGTCTCTTTGATTTCTAAAACATTTTGAAAGCTAGTGTACTTCACTTTTTCATGAAATACTATGTTTTATACCATTATAGAAATCCTTGAATATGTTTAAGGTTTATCTGAGCAAGATTTGTTTTATGCTATTTTGGGCTTGAATGAACTTCATAATTGGCTTGGAAACCTTAATGGATGATTAAAGTATGAAAATTTTCCTTTTTAGATTAGATAATTGGGATTTTTGAAAAATGGTGATTTTTGGAATCAGGTATTCTTCAATAGACCGGAATGCCCTTATTGGAACATTTTATGGAAATGTGTTTGGAAACTTTGAATTTAATCCTCTTTTGGGATTAGAATTCTAGATTTCTTGAAATGAGTTCCTTTTAGAATCGGGTATTTGGAAAATGATCTAAATGTCTTTATTGAAATATTTTATGAAAACTTTTAGAATCGGGTATTCGGTAAATGATTGAAATATCCTTATTGGAACTCTTGTGAACACTTTTCAAATCAAGTAAGGGTAAGATGACCAAAATATCATCGGAAAGTTTTTTGAAATCAGGCATAGGTAAAATGACCCGAATGCCCTTGGAAATGACTTTGTGATCGAGTATGGGCAAAATGACCCAAGTACTTCTGGAAACTTATTTTGATGGGTGAAAAGAACTCTTTACCCTATTTTGATATGATTTTAGAAAATAATCTCTTGTGATGAAATTGACTTTTGAAAAACGACATTTTGATCCTGAAAATTATTTTATTGGCCTGTTGAGCCCATAGAATGAATTGATTGGCTATGCGTAGGCCATGTGAATAATGACTTGACTTGCGCATTAGTGGGATCAAATTCTGAAAAATATTATTTTGCCTAAAAAATGTTTGTTTTGAAAATCCTACGGGATCTGATAACCCTTTAGCCTGATCAGTTAGAAGTGGTAGGTATTGGTAACGTTGAGTACTTAATAAAGACTCTGATCTTTATACTAACCTACGTTAGAGTGAGACGACCCTAGTAACCTGGCTTAGTTCTAGGGATTATCTCACTCTGAACGAGGTGAAAGGATATTGAAATGAGTTGTATGGTGAGTAAGGTTGGTATTGATACTGGTGAGTAAAGTTGGTATTAGGATCCCTGACTTATGGTGAGTAAGGTTGGTATTTGGATCCCTGGACTTACAGTGGTAAGAAAAACATTCTGAATTACTTGGTATTGTGCTTGTCTACACTTACCCTTCTGACAGTACACAATTGAGTACTATAGGCTTTTGTCCTTAGTGTAATATGACTGTGATGTCGAAGGCGAAGCCTTGTGAGCTTTGCATACAAGTCGACCTTCTGTTGGAGAAGTGTCCGTGATTTGAAAATCGGGGCAATGTTTTAAAACTGAAATACCATTTTTCAAAAATGATTGAGTTCTGAATAAACTATTTTTTAAAGAGTTTTGGAATTATTTCTAGTTGGAAAATGTATGGAAAATGAAATGCTTTTCTTACCAAAGCTTTATGTTCTCTGTTCTTTCATAGAGCACTAGGTGTACTAGGATGTTTTTTTTTTTACAAGACTCGACCTTGGCTGCCGTTATGCACCCCATCCCACCGGGAGCGCATTTGACCTGATAGTGCCCGTTATTACTCTATTTGTGTGACATCTCAGTCTGAAAAAGACACTTACTCCCGAGAGAACATCGTCACCATATACAACACTGTATAGATAAAGTCCCTAGTACAACACTGTGTTAAGGAAATCATGATATGAGATTCCTACTACACTGTATAGTGTTAGTACTTCAATAGTCCTTAGTCGTAGTATTAATGAGACTTGACATCATTAATACATTAAGACTAGCATGTGTTAGACTTCCTGATTTGATCAGGTAGTGGTTCTCATATCTGTGAGTATTGAGATACTCAAAGTTAACATGTGGATACTTGTTAATCGAACAAGTTCATTGGATGACCTAACTATGAGATAATCTCATGGATAACTATTTAGAGCCAGTGATATAATCTCAATATAGCAAACGTGCAAGTATCTTTAGACTTGAGATCTCCAAGGTACTTTATTTGCTGAGCTTTGTGATTTGATTCCAATTTCTGGAGCCAGATCGAGGGCCGCTTATGGGATGGATGTTGGGTACATTGTGAGGTAAACGAAAGTAGTTGAGAGGATTAATAAAAGATTCACCACTCCTAATAGTATGAGCGAATATCTCATGGCCACTTGTAGGAATTACTACTCAAGAAGTCCTTGGCCAAGGTGATTGTGTATTGGAAACAGTTCCAATTGATACACATATAGAGTAGTGGGTTTCTGGTACAAGTACTATTATATTCGGGCTAGAATTAATATATATATTCTGGAGGGAGTTTGCACTAATTATGTACTTCAAACTGAATGAGATATTGTATAGTGAAAGGAGTTAATTGCACTGTAGTTTGTTATTGAAGAGTTCATGTCAAGCCACTTGACTTCCTGGACTGTTTGGTGGTCATGATGTGTTGCTAGATACCGCTCATGATCTGGGAATATGGGTTTATTCATTGATGAATTAATAAATTAATCCTGATTAGAATCAATATGATTAATTCTAATTAATTATGGATTATTAATCTCAAAGACGTTTGGATTGATTCATATTCACTACCAATTGACTGGGAAACCTAATAGGTCACACACAATAGAGGATTATATACTTAAGATGTTATTTGATAACATAGTGGGGTTAATTATGACTAAGAGATGTTGTTGTGGTCAAATTATAATTACTTATAATTTGTGGTCCAAATTGTAATTGTGAGAACTTGATGTTTCCAATTACAATTAGGGAATTCTAACTGTTTTAGAATTCTTAGATGGAGTATTTTCAGCAGGGTTTTTTCGTGATATATATAGGATATATGCCTAAAATTCCTTGTAGGCAATTCACACGAAAATAACTCCAAAACCCTAGGGGATACACGTTCTCCTCCTCTTCTCTTTCTCTCTCTCGTTGATCTTCATCAAACTCTAGCTGCCATTGCTGTTTTCGGCTAGCACAGAAATATCTTGATGCTTGAGTGTGATCCTCCGTTTAGATTTCTATTAGAGATAATCACACACTATGATTATAGTAGTTGGACATTCAACTCTCGTAGTGTTTGATCAAGAGGATTGTTGTATCCCTTAGACTTGAAGAAGAAAAATTTTATTTTTCAAACGCTCAAAAAAAGGAAAAGCTGTTACCTTTGTTCTCTTTATGTCTTGTTTTCCACACGTATGTGGATCTTGTGATGGTATCTCGTTTTATTTTTCCACTGCCGCTATATATGATATGCATGAGATACCCAACATCTATAGTTGAGGATCCTAAGGAGGATTTAGAGATAGACCTAGAACTATTGGCTTAGTTACACCCAGATGCAGACAGAGAGAGGAGGTTAATGTAATAGAGTCTTATACAGTTTCTTCTGATTCAGGACCTCTCATCTCAGACAGCAATGATGATGAGTAGGAGGATGAGATATAGATATATGTAATAGGATATGTATAGCTCAACCAATGTATATGATTACATGCTCGACACATAAATTTTGTACTGACTTGCAATACATGAGAATGAATATATGTTATGTTTTGCTATGTGCACCGTGCTCATTTTTATGATTGCTTTTGAGCTATGCCATATTGTTATAGTGGTAAAATCTTAAGAACTATATAGATGCCTCCTAAGTGAACCTCTAGACGATCATCCCGAACTACTTGAAATATCTCTGAGCCGATGGTGGAGGAATTGCATGTGGAAGGTCCCCACCATACAACTTTAGACCACTCTATGCTCCAAACCTTTCAAAAGATAGCTGATATTATCTAACAGTTGATTGAAACTGCTACTAGATCAGTTGAGCATGATAGGTTAAATGAGGGTATGAGTGGGGAAAGTCAATAAAGGGCAATTAACTCGGATCAAGTTCTTGAACACTTTTTGCAATTTCACCCTCCGCAGTTTTAAAGGTAACTTAATTTGGAATAGGAGGCTAAAAGTTAGATTAAATAAATGGAAAATATTATTACAGCCTTGAATTATTCAGAACAAAGGAAGGTACAACTTGTTACATTTCAATTGAAAGGACCTACCCAAGGTTGGTGGGCAAGCAAAATGAATCCACGAGAGTGGGAGTGGATAGATTTTAAGGTTAGCTTTAAGAAGGAATTCATTCCCAGTTAGGTAGTAGAAAGGAAGGAGGATGAATTTCAAGCTTTTCGGTAAGAAGGCCATACGGGGGGGGGCAATATGCTACTCAATTTACTATATTGTCAAAATATTACCCACTTCTAGTCCATTCAGAAGTAGATAGAGTTAGGTGTTTCGTGAAAGGTTTACAGCTAGAGCTAAAGAGAGTATTAGCAAGTATAGCTCCAACCAATTACAATGCTATAGTGGAGATGGCCTCTAGGACAGAAATGGCTAATATTGAATAGAACCAAGATGGATTTTGGAGTATAAGTCAGAAAAGGTCTGGAGAGCCCCAATGGCAGGAGAAAAAGAAGATGCAAAGGAGAAGAGACCCAACTGGAGGATAACTCCTCTTTAAATGCTTTAATTGTGGAGAGGTAGGGCATAAGAGTTTCTATTGCCTTCACTCACAGAGGGTAAGAGGATGGAGTTGACCTGGAGGCAACAGCCAAGGACAGAGGTAAGGATTTGGACGGGGGAACCTAGTACAAGCTTCTACTTCTAGAGTTGGACCCTAAACCCCAAGTAAATGCTTAGGTGGTGGTATTAGAGAAGACAGATAATCAAATTGCAGTGGTGGAAGATACGCTCCTTATTTTGATCATAATGCTAAAGTCTCGGTAGACCTCGGCTCTATGTATTCTTTGTTGCCAATTCATTTCTTGATTCTATGAAAATAAAAGGAGAAGAAATTTCATATGAAATGATTGTCAGCACACCATTGGGAAAGAAAATGAATAGTGAGAAAATACATAAAGAATGTAAGACTTTGGTGGAGAATGAAATTTTGGGAGGAGATTTCATAAGTCTTCTCATAGAGGATTATGATGCTATTTTGGGCATGGATTGGCTATCTCAGCATCATGCTCAAGTTAACTATAGACATAAAGTAGTACAATTCTATTGGTCTGGGAAGCTTATATTGGAATTTGTAGATGAGGCTGGAAGGAAAAGTAATGCTTTTATATCGGGACTTAAGGCTTGGAATATGATTAGGAAAGTGTGTACTGGATACTTAGCTTATTATAATTAATATGCCAGGAGAGGTTAAGAAACCCGATGATGTTCCTGTTGTGAATGAGTATTTAGATGTTTTTCCAGCAAAATTGAAGGAGTTACCATCAAAAAGAGAAGTAGAAGTTTCTATTGATTTGGTGCCATCGGCAAAATCAATTTGAAGAACTTCTTGTGAAATGGCACCTACCGAATTACAAGGGCTTAACAAACAAGTATAGGAATTAACGGAGCAAGGGTCCATTCGACCAAGTACTTCATCATGTGGAGTACTTGTGTTGTTTATTAAGAAGAAAGATGAGTCATTACGGATGTGTAATAATTATCGAGGGTTGAATACAGTGATGGTAAAGAATAAATATCCGTTGCCCGTGGTTGATGAACTGTTTGACCAGTTGCAGGGAGCAAGATGTTTTTCAAAATTAGACATAAGGCAACAATATCACAAAGTTCAGATTTGAGAAGAAGACATATCGAAAACTGCATTTAACACCTGATATGGGCATTTTGAGTTTGTAGTGATGCCCTTCGGTGTTAGTACTACTCCTGTTGTTTTTATGGACTTGATGTATCGAACATTTCGGCCTTACTTAGATAATTTTGTGTCTATATTCATAGATGACCTACTGGTGTACTCCAAAGATCCCCGAGAACATGAATAATATTTTTAGAAAATATTAAGAAAGTTAAGGGAGATCAAACTATATGCAAAATTCAGTAAGTGAGAATTTTGGCTACAAGAAGTAGCAATCTTAGGACATGTGATATCCAAAGACTAGATTATGGTAGATCCTGCAAAAGTCGAAGCAATAATAAATTGGAAACACCCCGAGACTCCAATTGAAATACTAAATTTTCTAGGAATAGCAGGATATTATCCGAGGTTTATTGAGGGGTTTTCTATCATAGTTCCACCTTTAACTTGACTCACTTAAAAGAAAGTTCCTTACATTTGGAACGAGAAGTGTGAGAAAAGTTTTCAGGAACTGAAGAAGAGGTTAAGCTTTGCTCCTGTTTTGGTATTGCAGATGATGGACAAACCTTATAAGGTGTATACGGATACCTCAAAGGAAGGATTGGAATGAGTAGTGATGTGAAAAGAAAGGTGATAGTTTATATCTCTAGGAAATTGAAACCCCATGAAGAGAATTACCCTACACATGACCTGGAATTGGCAGCTATTGTGTTTGCTCTTAAGAAATGGAGATATTATATGTGCGGGGTTGAGTTTGAAGTCTTCATCAACCACAAAAGTTTGAAGTGTGTTTTTACCTAAAAGGATTTAAACTTGAGACAACGACGATAGATGGAATTTCTGGAAGAGTTTTGGTGTCCAATTAAGTATCATACTAGAAAGGTAAACACAGTGGCAGATGTCCTTAGTAGGAATATGAACTTATCAGCTCTTCAGATGATACGAATTCCAGAATTGGAGATAATTATAGTAGATAGAGAAATAAGCCTGAGTAATATTTCTATTCAACATGCTTTCCTACAATAATTAAAGGAAGAGCATGAAAAGAAATGAAGAGTTGTAAATTAGTGCAAAAGGAGATGGCTGAGAGTAGACAGAAAAGTTATGTGAATCGAAGTAAGAGAGATTTCAAATTTGTAGAATGAGATCATGTATTCTTGAAGATAACTCCAAGCTTGAAATATGAGGAAAAGCCTATTAAGATCTTGGAGTGTGCTGAAAAGGAATTGCAGAATAAGAAAATTCCACTTGTAAAAGTATTGTGGCATCATCACCTGGTGCAAGGTATAACTTGGGAAACGGAAACAAAGATATTGAAAAGAGTATCCAGAATTATTCCAACTGTAGATCAATTTCGAGGATGAAATTTTTGTAGGGAGGGGAGAATGTAATACCCTGCACTCTTACTTTTGATTGGCTACTACTTGTAATACAATGAGAATTTGTATCGATGGCCAGAACAAAAGTTGATCGGTGTAATGAGACGAATATTTCGGTATAATAATATTTTGTCGGGGACCTAGATGTAATTATTGGATTTATTCTACATGTACCCTAAATATTTGGAAGGCTACTATTATTAATAGAATAAGTATTTGAGGGTACGCTGAGAAGAGAAATTGATTAGTGTGATGAAACGCACGTTTTGGTGTGAAATATGCTATCCGGGTTACCAAGGGCATTTTCGTCATATTAACCGTGCCTACGAATTTGATCGAAAATTTGACCAAACTAAGAAAGAATTGAAGAGTTTAAGTATTACCAATGGACTCAGTGGAATTTTTGGTATTGAATGGTAAAATAAAATATTTTTCCATTTCGGACCTAATTTTGGTCATTTATGAGAAAAATTGAAAATGAGGTCGAAAAGTTGGATGTGTGGCTTCTTGTGATTGGTGGATGAAAATAAGTGTTAAAATATCATTAGAGGAGTGAAATATTTATGGGATTATATAATTGGAAAAGCTTATTAAATAAGCTTAAGAAGTAATAAGGAAAATGGTGGAAAATTGAGAAAATCACATATGTAAAGTTAGCCACAATGTGTGACCAATTTGGTCACAATTTTCACCAGAAAATGACGGTGGAAATGTTGTGAAAATAGAGAGATTTCATGCAGCTATAAGGAAGGAAAGAAAAGCTAGAGAAAATGGGAGAAAAAGAAAAATGAGAAAGAGAGAAAGAAGTGTGTGTGTGTGTGTGTGTGTGTGTGTGTTCTTGGAGCAAAATCAAGCCAAGAGATCCTACATATAAGGTAAAAGTCTATGCTTCAAGAATTAAAGTCATGGATCTCATTACGGTGATTATTTTGGTTTGAGTTTTAACATGAAAACATGATTTCCATATCTTAATTTTAGATCAAAAGCTAGGGTTTGTGAACTTTGTGTATGAACTTTGTATACTTATGTGTACTGGCTGCCTAGGAGGTTTATGGATATTGTTTTGTGTGAGGAAGAACTGAATATGCACGGTAGTTTGAAGGATTACTTTTGGTTGATGAGAAGATGGCCAAAGTAGAATGAAAATGGAAGTTACTTGATTGGGAAAATAAGTTATACAAGCTTTTGATTAGAAGAAGTGAATTTGTATTGAATAAGCATGGCACTTGTGAGTTATTAGAATATGAAAATCACATAATTAAAGATGATTTGAATGGAAATTGAATGAATTAATGTTTCTAATGTGTTAAAGGCTAGAGGTGAATAAAGGAAAGCATGAATAATGGAATTAAACCAATACTACTAGGGGTTGTTTTTGCCCAGTAGCGTGTCACGTGGACTAGAAATCTGAAACATACTAATTAAGAGTCTTAAGGTCATTTTTGGTATATCATGGAGCCAAACAGGAGTTGTGGATTGAAAGTTATGTGCGAAACAAAATCATGTGTCAAACATAGAAATTCCAGAAATTTATTCCGAAAATGGATGAGTTTAAGGATGAAAAAATGTGTGATTTTGGATAAAATGAATATGAATCCCTTGTATATGAAAGGAGAAAGAATGTGGAAAAAGGAAAATGAAGGAATCGAATAAACGACGAAAAAACGACGTGAAGGAAAGTTGAACGTTTTCCTTAACCGTCAGCTAAATGTCGGTTGGATGTTGTCTACCCATCAGGCACATCGGCTGGACATCGGCTAACCATTGGCTATTCTTTGGCCAAACACGATTTGACCCAAAAATGATGTTAGGTATAGGTTTATCAGTAAACGGCCAATGGAATGTTGAAAATGGTAGAAATGGTGGTCAAACAGCCGTAGACACAAAAGTCTAGTTTGGACATGAGGTGAGTCCTTTTGATTTCTAAAACATTTTGAAAGCTAGTGTGCTTCGCTTTCCCATGGAATGCTATGTTTTATACTGTTCTGAAAATCCCTGAAAATGTTTAAGTTTTATCTGAGCAAGATTTGTTTTATGCTATTTTGGGCTTAAATGAACTTTATAATTGGTTTGGAAACCTTAATGGATTATTAAAGTATGAATTTTATTCTTTTTGGATTAAATACTTGGGATTTTCGAAAAATGGTGATTTTTGGAATCGGGTATTCTTAAATAGACTGGAATGCCCTTATCAGAATATTTTATGAAAATGTGTTTGGAAACTTTGAATTTAATCCTTTTTTGGGATTAGAATTCTGGATTTCTTGAAATGAGTTCTTTTTAAAATCGGGTATTTGAAAAATGATCCAAATGTCCTTAGTGGAATGTTTTATGAAAACTTTTGGAATTGGGTATTCGATAAATGACTAAAATATCCTTATTGGAACTCTTGTGAATAGTTTTCAAATTAGATAAGGGTAAGATGACCCGAATACCCTCAAAAAGTCTTTTGGAATCGGGCACGGGTAAAATGACCCGAATGTCCTTGGAAATGACTTTTGTGATCAAGTACGGGCAAAATGACCTGAGTACTTCTGGAAACTTATTTTGATGTGTGAAAAGAACTCTTTATCCTATTTTGACACGATTTTGAAAAATGATCTATCGTGATGAAATTGAATTTTGGAAAACGATATTTTGATCCCGAAAATTATTTTATTGGCCTGATGCGCCCATGGAATGAATTGATTGTCTATTGGGAGCCTATGTGAATGGTGATCTGACTTGCGAGTCAATGGTATCAAATTCTAGAAAATGTTATTTTGCCTAAAAAATGTTTGTTTTGAAAATCCTATGGGATCTGATAACCCTCTGGCTTGATCAGTTAGAAGGGGTTGGTATTGGTAACGTTGAGTACTCAGCAAGAACTCTGATCTTTGTACTAGTCTATATTAGAGTGAGACGGCCTTAGTAACGCGGCCTAGTTCTAGTGATTGTCTCACTTCGAACGGGGTGACAAGATATTAAGATGAGTCGTACGGTGAGTAAGGTTGGCATTGATACTGGTGAGTAAGGTTGGTATTAGGATTCTTGACTTATGGTGAGTAAAGTTGGTATTAGGATCCCTGGGCATACGATGGTAAGAAAAACATTTTGAATTACTCGGTATTGTGCTTATCTGCACTTACCCTTTTGATAATGCACAGTTGAGTACTATAGGCTTGTGTCCTTAGTATAATAGGACTGTGATGTCGAAGGTGAAGCCTTGTGAGCTTTGTATATAGGCCGACCTTCTGTTGGAGAAGTGCCTGTGATTTGAAAATCGGGGCAATGTTTTGAAACTGAAACACCATTTTTCAAAAATGATTGAGTTCTGAATAAACTCTTCTTTAAAGAGTTTTGGAATTATTTCCAATTGGAAAATATATGGAAAATGAAATGCTTTTCCCACAAAAGCTTTATGTTCTGTGTTCTTTCATAGAGCACTAGCACACACGGTACTTACTGGGTGATTTTTCACTCACACGTATATTTTATCTTACTCTTTTGTAGGACCTAAAATTGTGCAGATCTACAGATAGAAGGATGATACCATAGTGATAACAGTTTAGGTTCGAACGTTTCCCTTTTGATAATATGCCTTCTTACTGATGTGATTGAAAATTTCTCACGTATGAATTTTCTGTTATATATGTGTATGTGACCATCAGTATGTATTATTGTATGGATTAGGACCTTGTATACTTTGATATTTTTGTTATAAAGACCCATTTTCTGAGAAATTGGATAGGGCGACGCGCGGTACTGATATGCTTTACTATTTTCTTTAGTAGGGATGTTATATTTTTGAACTCACACACTGTTCGACCTTTTTTCAAAAGCACTTCAAATATTTTTTATTTGCATTTGTTTGCCTAAAACTTTATTCATCCCTTTTATGGTTTATCAATTGGTATTAGAGCTTTGGTCTACATTATCTTTGGTTTAACAGCTTTGTAGGAAAGGTCAAGATGGCAAACACATCTTCTTTGCCTTACATCGAAGGATCTTTAACAAATAGACCACCTTTGTTCAATGGAAGCAATTATATATTCTGGAAATACAGAATGAAGATCTATGTTTGTTCAATTAATTTTGAGCTGTGGAATCTGATTGAAAAGGGACTATTTGTCCTGTCAAATTTTGTTGAAAGCAGAAAAATACCTAAACAGAGTAATGAATATGGCAATGAGGATATTTTGAAAATGACTTTGAATTTTCAGGCAATGAATATATTTTATGATGCTCTTGATGCTAATGAATACAACTTGTGACTCAGCTAATGAAATGTGAAGATTACTTGAAGTCATCCATGAAAGGACTAATCAAGTTAAGGAATCAACACTAAGACTTTTAGTCCGTGATTATGCGTTGTTCACTATGAAGCTAAGTGAGAACATTACTGATATGTTCACCAGATTCACATACATCAGGAATACACTGAAGGCATATGGGAAAATCTTTTTCCTCGGTGAGCAAAACAGAAAGTTACTTAATGCTTTGTTGAAAAGTTGGCAGCCAAAAACTTTAACTGTGGAGGAATCTAAGAATTTAAATAGCTTACCAACTAAAAAATTGATCGGATATCTCTTGACCTATGAAATGAAAATCAAAAGGTTTCAAGAACATGATGATGATAGCAAAGGAAAAAGAGGAACAACCTTAAAAGCTGGAAACAATGAAACTATTAGTGAACAATCTAAAAGTGATTGTGGGACAGATATGAACAATGAAGAATTGGCTATGGTAGCTGGAAAATTCACAAAGATGTTTAGAAAAGGCAGCTTCAGCAAAGGGAAGAAGTTTGTCAAAAAGAAAGGACAAACTTCGTCCTTCAAACCTCATTGCTATGAATGCAAAAGTATGGAGCATTTTATTGCTGATTGCCCAATAGCTAAAAAATGAGAAGGCAAGCATAACAAGAAGAAAAGAAAAGGACTGGTTAGAACTTGAAACCAAGTTAAATTGGAGACTGAAGAAAGTTGTGAATTTGATAGTGAAAAAGTAAACATTTGCTTTATGGCTATAGAAAATAAGGTAAATCCTACTTTCTCTAATTCGACATCTGAATTGCATGATTTCGATTGTGAGAAGCTTGATAATCCTAATGTGCTACTTTTTGACATATTTCATGAACTTAAAAAGCTATCTAGAGGAAATAAGGAGTTGAAAATGAAAATCAACTCCTTGTTAGATGATAATGCAAAAGCTGTTGAATGAGAACAAAGTTTTTCTTGATTCCATCATGAGCTCATATGTTGAAAAGGATGTTATTCTAATTTCTTTGCATTGTATGTCACTTGAAAATAAATGTTTGTGTGACAAAGTACTTTCTATTGAAATTATGCTTAGCAATTTTGATGATATGAAAAATAGAGTTGATGACCTTACCACGTGTATTGAGAAGTTCACAAATGGCAAAAATAATCTAGAAAAATTACTTGGTGCACATCACGTAGTTTGAAACCAAAATGGTCTCAGTTATAAGCATGAAAATAAAGCTAGAAATTACATACCATACTTTGTAAAAGTTGGTTCTTTATACATGACTAATATTTGTTGCACATATTGTGGAAAATCTAGACACATAGTATCTAGGTGTCATGTTAGGAAGAAAGTGGAATCTGGTAGAAAAACAGTTTAGAAAATTAGAGGAACCATTACTAACCCCTGTGGACCTAAGAAAATGTGGGTACCAAAAGACATTCTTCCATCTTATGAATAGGTATATCAAATGCAAAAATTGAGCTCCACAAAATAGTTTTTGGCTAGTGGATGCTCAAGACACATAACGAATAATGTAGAACTAATGAATGCCATTCAAGCTGCAAATGAAGGATTTATTACATTTGGAGAAAAGAAAAAGGGAAAAAAAAAATACTCGGTATAGGTAATGTTAGTAAGGGATCCTCCATCATTATCAAGCAAATATTATTGATTACTGAATTGAAATACAACTTGCTTAGTTTTAGTCATTTGTGTGACAATGGTTGCAAGGTTAATTTTCATGCACTATCATTGATAATTCCATTGATGAAATCATGTTTGTTACCAACTGCATTGGTAATGTCTATATATTATATCTTGATGATCCTATTGCTTATGATGTAAAGTGTTTCTCCATAAATGATGATAATGGCTACTTTTGGTATAGAAAGTTAGGCTATGTTTCTATTAATTTGCTAAATAGATTGCCCTAAAAAAGAGCTTGTTAGAGGACTGCCCAAAATGATATTTGATTAAAATCAATTGTGTGATGCTTGCGAACATGAAAAATAAACCAAAACCTTTTTAAACCCAAGAAATGATTTTAACATCAAAACCTCTTGAGCTCATACACATGGATTTGTTTGGACCAATAAGGACTACTAGCTTAGGTAGCAAGAGGTATGCTTATGTATTAGTAGATGATTTTTCAAGATTTACTTGGAACTTATGGAAGGTATCTCATGCATATCATATATGGCGCAGCGGAAAGAAAAAGAACAAGATACCATCTCAGGATCCACGTACACGTGGAAAACAAGACATAAAGAGAAGAAGATCACCTTTCTAGTGAGTCCTTGTCGTTAAAATTTTTCCTTTCCCATCTGAGGCGCGATTCAGCAATCCTCTTGATCAAATCCCACGAGAGTTGAATGTCTAGCAACTACAATCACAGTGTGTGATTATCTCTAACAGAAATTCACACGGAGGATCACTCTTAAGCATCAAGATTTTCTGTGCTAGCAGAAAAATAACAAAGCGGCTAGGGTTTTTGTTCTTCTTGAGAACAACGAGAGAAAGAGAGAGAAAAAGAAGAGAAGGGTTTTGGAGGATGTTGCTATGCCACTCATTCTCTTCTTTAGGTATCGTGTATTTCTAGCAAATATCACGAAAAACCCTACAGAAAAAACCCTCCATCTGAGAATTTTAAAACAATTAGAATTCTCTAATTGTAATTGTAACCATCAAATTCTCACAACTATAATTTGGCCCATAAATTATAACTAATTATAATTTGGCCAGAACAACTTCTCTTTCTCGCAGTTAACTCAACTATGTTATCAAATAACATCTTGAGTATATAATCCTCTATTGTGTGTGACCTATTAGGTTTTTCAGTCAATTGGTAGCGAACATGAATTAATTCAAACGCCTTTGAGATTAATAATCCATAATTAATTAGAATTAACATATTCATTCTTATCAGGATTGGTTTATTAATTCATCAATTAATAAACCCATATTCCGTAGATCATGAGTGGTATCTAGCAACACATTATGACCACCCAACAGTCCAGGAAGTCAAGTGACTTGACATGAACCCTTCAATAACAAACTATAGTGAAATTAACTCATTTCACCATACAATATCTCATTCAGTTTGGAGTATGAAATTAGTGCCAACTCCCTCTAGAATGTATATTAATTCTGACCTGAATATAATAGTACTTGTACCAGGAACCCACTACTCTAGATGTGTATCAATTGGAACTGTTTCCAGTACACGTCGTCTTAGCCAAAGACTTCTCGAGTAGTAATTCCTACAAGTGGCCGTGAGATATTCGCCTCTACTATTAGGAGTGGTGAATACTTTATTGACCCTCTCAACTACTTTCGTTTACCTTACCATGCACCCAATATCCATCCCATAGGCGGCCCTCTATCTGGTTCCAGAGATTGGAATCAAAGTACAATGCTCAATAAACAATGTATCTTGGAGATCTCAAGTCTAAGGATACTTGCATGTTTGCTATAATGAGATTTTATCACTGGCAATAAATAGTTATTTATGTGATTTTCTCATAGCTAGGTCATCCAATATACTTGTTCTATTAACAAGCATCCATGTGTTAACTTTAAGTATCTCAATACTCACAGATATGAGAAATACCACCTGATCAAATTAGGAAGTCTAACACATGCTAGTTTTAACGCATTAATGATATCCTATCTCATTAATACTACTACTAGAGACTATTTAAGTACTAACACTATACAGTGTAGTAAGAATCTCATATCATGATCTCTACCATGATTTTCTTAACATAATATGTTGGGTATCTCACGCATATCATATACAGTGCAGCGAAAGAATTAAAACGAGATACCATCACAGGATCCGCATATATGTGGAAAACATGACATAAACATAGAAAACAAAGAAACAAAGATAACAGTTTTTATCTTTCTTTGTTTGTGTGGAAAACAAAACTTTCCTTCTTCAAGTATGATAATTGTGGCGCAATTTAGCAATCCTCTTGAAGAATCACCACGAGAGTTGTATGTCCAACCGCTATAATCACAGTGTGTGATTATTTCTAACAGAAATCCACACGGAGGAGCACATTTAAGCACCAAGATTTCTGTGCTAGCAGAAAACAACAATGGTGATTGGAGTTTTTCTTGTTCTTCTTGTTTCACAAAACCAGAGAAAGAAGAAGACGAAGAAAAGTCTCGGTGTTCTTCTTCAGAACCACAAGAAAGAGAGAGAGTGAAGAGAACAAAAGATTATATATTTCTCTCTTGTGTGCCCATTGGTTTTGTAGAGTTGTTTTCAGGTGACTCTTTGTCTTCCATTAGGGTTATATCCCATATAACCAAAAAGCCTTTACAAAAACACATATGAGAATTCCAAACAAACAATTGCAATTCTCTAATTGCAATTGGAACCCATTAAGTTCTCAGAATTACAAATTGGCCCATCAATTATAATTAATTATAATTTGGCCACATCAACTACTCTTTCTCGCAATAAACCCCACTATGCTATCAAATAGCATATTGAGTATATATTCCTCTTTTGTGTGTGACCTATTAGGTTTTTCGGTCAATTGGTAGTGAATATGAATTAATCCAAACGTCTTTGAGATTAATAATCGTTAATTAATTAGAATTAATCCTATTAATTCTAATCATGATTGATTTATTAATTCATCAATTAATAAACTCATATTCCTAGATCATGAGCGGTATCTAGAAACACATCATAGCCACCTAAGAGTCCAGGAAGTCAAGTGGCTTGACATGAACCCTTCAATAACAAACTACAGTGCAATTCACTCCTTTCACCATACAATATCTCATTCGGTTTGGAGTATGGAATTATTGCCAACTCCCTCTAGAATATATATTAATTTTGTCCCGAATACAATTATACTTGTACCAGGAACCTACTACTCTAAATATGCATCAATTGGAACTGTTTCCAATACACATACGCCTTGGCCAAGGACTTCTCGAGTAGTAATTCCTACAAGTGGCCGTGAGATATTCACCCCTACTATTAAGAATGGTGAATACTTTATTGACCCTCTCAACTACTTTTATTTACCTCCCAATGTACCCAATATCCATCCCACAGGCGGCCCTCGATCGAGCTCTAGAGATTGGAATCAAAGTACAAGGCTCAGCAAACAAAGTACCTTGGAGATCTCAAGTGTAAAAAGTACCTTGGAGATTTCAAGTCTAAGGATACTTGCACGTTTGCTATATTGAGATTATATCACTGGCACTAAATAGTTATCCATGTGATTATCTCATAGTTAGGTCATCCAATGAACTTGTTCCACTAACAAGCATTCATGTGTTAACTTTGAATATCTCAATACTCACGGATATGAGAACCACCACTTGATCAAATCAGGAAGTCTTAACACATGCTAGTCTTAACACATTAATGACGTCCTGTCTTATTAATACTATGATTAGGGACTATTTAAGTACTAACACTATACAGTGCAGTAGGAACCTCATATCATGATCTCCTTTATACAGTGTTGTACTAGGGACTTTATGTAACAGTTATATTACTCAAAAGTAATAATAAGAAACTGTAAGATAAACAATGTCTTTTATGAAATAAAATGTGTCATACACAATGTACAAATGATTACCTCTAGGGTATAATACTAACAAACTCCCATTTGCACTAGAGCCAATCATTCATGCATCTAATACTGAATGACTCAGTATGCCTATTATGTTTCTTTTGGGATAGTGCTTTTGTAAGTGGGTCAGCTATGTTCTCATGCATGAGAACTTTCTTTATCTTTACGTCATTCCTATCTATGATCTCCCGGATCAGATGATAGCGTCGCAATACGTGTTTGGATCGTTGGTGAGACCGTGGTTCCTTTGCTTGTGCAATGGCTCCGTTGTTGTCATAATACAAAGATATTGGATCAACAACGCTAGGAACCATACCCAGTCCTGTCACAAACTTCTTGATCCAAACTGCTTCAGAAGTGGCTATGTACTCAGCTTCTATCATAGAGTCGGCAATAGTCTCTTGTTTGGAATTCTTCCAACTTACTGCCTCTCCGCACAACGTAAACACGTAGCTGGATTGTGATTTGAAATCATCTTTGTCAGATTGAAAATTGGCATCAGTATACCCATTTATTTTCAAATCATTTTCTCCATATACTAAGAACACATCCTTAGTCCTTTGTAACTACTTAAGGATGTTTTTACAGTGCCCAATGACCCTCACCAGGGTTAGATTGGTATCTTCTCGTCAAACTAAGAGCACAAGATACATCGGGTCTTTTACATATCATAGCGTACATGATAGATCCAACTGCTGAAGTATATGAAATCTTACTCATGTGATTCCTTTCAACTTGTGTCTTGGGAGGCATCGACTTTGAAAGGCTTACACTATACGATATGGGTAAGAATCCCTTTTTGGATTGATCCATGCTAAACATCTTTAGCACTTTATCTATGTATGTAGACTGTGAAAGATCTAGCAACCTTTTAGATCTATCTCTATATATCCTTACTCCAAGTATATAGGTTCCTTCACCAAGGTCTTTCATGGAGAATTGTTTGGACAATCAAAATTTAACCGTTTACATGACAGGTAGATCGTTTCCTATTAGTAATATATCATCTACATAAAGCAATAAAAAAATGACTATGCTCCCACTGACCTTTTTGTATACACAAGGCTCATCCATGTTTTGAATGAAACCAAACTTTTTGATTGTTTTATCAAAATGGATGTTCCAACTCCTAGAAGCTTGCTTGAGTTCGTAAATGGACCTTTGCAGCTTAAACACCTTTATGCTATCATTGGATGGGAAACTCTCAGGTTGTATCGTATACACTTTCTCAGTCAGATTTTCGTTTAGGAAAGTTATTTTCACATCCATTTGCCAATCTCTTAATCATAATGAGCAGCAATGGTTAGGAGTATCATGATGGATTTTAACATGGCTACTGGTGAGAAAGTTTCGTCATAGTCAATACCATGTTGTTGACGATAACCCTTCGCCACTAGTCGTGCTTTATAGGTAACTATGTTACCATCCATGTCTGTTTTCTTCTTGAAAACCCATTTGCACCCAAAAGGTTTAATTCCTTTGGGTAGATCAACCAAAGTCCATATTTGGTTGTCGTACATGGAATCCATCTCTGACTTTATGGCCTCAAGCCATTTGCCAGATTCTGAACTATTCAGAACATCCTTGTAGATAGTAGGCTCATCTTTATCTATAAGCAATACGTCATTGTGGTCACTAATGAGAAATCCATATCTCTCAGGTACCACACGTATCCTACTAGATCTATGAGGTTCTTGTGTAGTAGAAGGTTTATCTATTTTCTTAATAGATGAAGGGTCAGACGGTAGATCCTTGTTTGTTTGATCTTCCTAAACTTCACTAAGTTCAATTTTACTCCTACTGTCCCCTTTGAGCATGTGCTTATTCTCTAAGAAGACGGCATGCTTCAAAACAAACACTTTGTTTTCAGAGGGTAGGTAGAAGTAATATTCGAAAGATTCTTTCAGATATCCCACAAACAAACACTTGTCAGATTTACTGTCAAGTTTGTCGGACTGTGGCCTTTTGACAAATGCAGGACAACCCTATACTCGCAAGTGAGATAACTTTGGTTTCTTACCAAAGAACATCTTAAATGGGGTAGAATCAACCGATTTTATTAGAAATCTATTTAGTATATAAATAGAAGTCTCTAGTACATACTCCCAAAATGATTTTGGTAGGTCTGCAGAAGCTATCATGGTCCGTACCATTTCTAGAAGGGTTCAATTCCTTCTCTCAGATACACTGTTATGTTGAGGTGTATGTAGTGGAGTCCATTGAGATAATATCACATTATGTCTAAGATAACTCAGAAACTCTTAGCTTAAGTACTCTCCTCCTCGATCAGATCTTAGAGTCTTAATACTTTTGCCAAGTTGTTTCTCTATTTCATTCTTGAAGTCTTTGAACTTATCAAAGGCCTTAGATTTGTGTTTCGTTAAATACAAATACACTTTATCGTGAGAAATCATCGATAAAGGTTACGAAATAGTTATAATCTCCTCTTGCTTGTATTTACATTAGGCCACATACATCAGAATGTATGAGTTCTAATAACTCCTTGGCCCGCTCTCTTTTTCTTGAAAAAGGAGTTTTAGCCATTTTACCTAGTAAATAAGACTCACATGTGCCATATAATTCATAATCAAATAACCTTAAGTCACTAAGCTTGTGTAACTTAGAAACATGATTTTCGTTTACACGGCCTAAACGACAATGTCATAAGTAAGAGGTATTAGAGTTATCTATTTTAGGTTTCCTATTATTTATATTGAGAATTGGATTATCCAAGTCTAGAGCATATAAACCATTAACTAGAGTTGCTGAGCCATAATGAATATCATTCAATGAAAAAGAAAAACATTTATTCTTAAATATCAAATGAAATCCATTTAAGTCTAAACACGCAACTAAGATGATGTTTTTCATTAAAACTGGCACATAATAACAGTTTTATAATTCTAGAACTAATCTTGAAGGCAAGTTCAGCTCGTATGTCCCCACAGCAAGTGCAGCAACCTTTACCCTATTTGTAGTATATAGGTCTACGTTGCCTTTCTCTAGTCTTCTACTGCCCTTTAGTCCCTTCAAGTTATTGCACAAATGAGATCCACATCCGGTATTTAATACCCATATCTTATTTCTAAAGGCAGTATTTATCTCAATCATAAACATACTCGGAGTAGAAGTAGAAGTGTTTGTAAGCTTTTCATTCTCCTTCTTGTCCTTAATAGTCTCCAAGTAGGCCTTGCAGTTGTGCCTCCAGTGGCCCATCTTGCCACAATGATGGCATAGGCCCTTGGTAGCAGTGTCCTTCTTCTTTACACCACTTTTGGACTTTAAGGAGCATTTTTCTTCTTATTTTGAACTTTTTTCTTAGAAGAAGAAGATTCTACCATTAAAACTGCATTGGAATCCTTCTTCATAGAGGACTCTGCGGTTTTGAGAAGATTGATCAACTCGAGAATGGTGGACTCAATCTTGTTTATTTGATAGTTAATCACAAATTGTGAGAAACTATTAGGTAAAGACTGTAGAATTAAGTCAATACTTAAGTCATGATTCATTGCAAACCTGAGAGATCCAAGCTTCTCTATTAAGCCCAGCATCTTCAGCCCATGAGTGACCACAGAAAAACCCTTTGCCATTTTGCAACGGAATAGTTGCTTCGAGATCTCATATCTCTCAATTCTGGCTTGGGCATCAAGAAGCTCTCAAAGATGTAGTATAATCGATTGAGCATTCATATACTCGTGCTGTTTTTGCAGCTCGAGAGTCATAGATGCCAGCATAATACATGATGCTGTATCACTATCCTCCTTATACTTTTTGTGGACAACATGCTCATTAGCATGAGCATCCTGAGCTGGTGGTAGCGGAATAGGAGCATCTAGCACGTAGAGTAACTTCTTCAACTTGAGAATGATTCTCAAGTTTCTATACCAGTCGAGGTAGTTTGATTCGGTTAACTTGTTGGTTTGCAAAATGGTACGTAAGTTTAAGTTTGTAGACATGATGCAAGTGACCTAGATATAAAGATAGAGAGGATTAGCTACTATATATGCACATGAAATGCAAATAATTAGGACTTTAATTAAATGCATTTTTACTCCACTACTTTACTCAAACCAATAGCCCCTACTACTGATTCAGAAAAGCTCATTAGAAGCTTTCCTAGTGGACCGGTATCTAAATTCCTCAAGAATAACCTTGGGCTTGCTCAACAAGCCACCCTTAAGTTTATTGGTAGGTATCCAATACCAATTACATCGTATCTAATTACCGGATCATTGGGTAATTAACAGCTTTTAATCTTAAAAACTTTTGGGCTACCCCAACTTTTCCTCTAAATTTCTTTATTCTTGAGTTTGCCCAACCGGGATAAAGAATTTAGTTAAACCCGACCCATTATTCAGGAGTTTAATTCTATAGCTTGAACATGTCCAATGTTGGGTAGGCTTGGGTTTGCCCAACAACCTGGTCTCGAAAAAGGACTCTCATTTTTTCTATATTAACGTAAGGAATTAGGTTTAATATTAATTAAGGGATTTGTTCCTTTTAGTGATTTCAACAAATGACATGAATAAAAATTAATAAATCACATAATTGATAATCATGGTGGTATGGTTATGGACTTTTCCCTAAGTTAATTTCTTTGAGCTATAAAATAAATTAATATAGTTAGCCCTATGTGTTAATGCATGCTTTAAGTAGAAGGTCTTACCTTCTCATCTTGTTTTGGTTGCCATCGCTAAAATAAAATAATTCTACTCCTATCTAACCTATGTAATCTAATTACATTATTTCCTAAAGAAAGAAAACCTTGAGTTACATTCGAGGAGAGTTAGATAAGAAGAGATTTATACAAGAATTTCAGAGAAGACAGGAATCGCAGGCTCTATTTCATAAAAAACCAAAACTGTAAAAAAAAAAAAAAAAATGCATGAACAAATATAATTGGTTTTAGTCCATAACCATCCACCATGCCATTAATTATGCTTAAACAAAATAAACATATAATTTTTATTATTCCAAAATCACTATTTTGGAAAAATAAAACAAATTCTAAAATCAATGTTTTAGAAAATACATTAATTTTAAATTTCCAAAATCATTATTTTTGAAAAAAAAAATTGTTCGCGAAATAGACTAGAACTGGCGCCGGTTGCAGTCTGGTTTTAAAATTTTTTTTCTAAGAAACGAACGTCGTGAAACAGACCAGAACCGGCATCGGCTGTAGTCTGGTTTTTTAAAAAAATTTCCCAGAAATGATTTCTGGAGCCTTCATCTTCTGCAACGTCGCGGAACAGACCAGAATCAGCGCCTGTTAGGAGCCAGAGCCAATGCTAGCTGTAGTTTGGAAGAGTGGTGTTTTTTAAAAATTTTTCCAGAAACAATTTATGGAGTTTTCATCTTCTATAACGTTTAGTGAGAACAATTCTCAACAGAATTTTTCTATTTTGAAGTTCAAAACAACAATCAATTTGTTAATTTAAACAAAATCAAAATAGAAGATTAACTTCACAGGATGAAATGGAAGGTAACAAACATGTTCACAGAAAACGTTTTTTCCTATAAAAACCTGTAGCACATTTAGAAAATAATTTTTGACAACTTTCGAAATATGCTGTAACTATTACACAAGCATATTGTGCTACGGACTCAACCCACAACAATCAAAACGATTTCAACTCGAGTGAAAATAATTTTTCACAGTGAACAGAGACGTACAAGAATACATGAAACAACTTTCACGCCGGGAAAAATTATCTACAAACCACACATAGCAAGGCTCTGATACCACTGTAAGGTAT
This sequence comes from Voacanga thouarsii, assembly GCA_026120185.1. Taxonomy (NCBI): domain Eukaryota; kingdom Viridiplantae; phylum Streptophyta; class Magnoliopsida; order Gentianales; family Apocynaceae; genus Voacanga; species Voacanga thouarsii. The sequence continues at coordinate 3,157,591 of JANUWF010001224.1, read as the reverse complement.
CTCATGCATATTATATATGGCGCAGCGGAAAGAATAAGAACAAGATACCATCCCAAGATCTGTATATGTGTGGAAAATAAGACATAAAGAGAAGAAGATCACCTTTCTAGTGAGTCTTTGTCATTAAAATTTTTCCTCTCGTTTGAGGTAAGATCCAACAATCCTCTTGATCAAATCCCATAAGAGTCAAATGTCTAGCCACTACAATCATAGTGTGCGATTATCTCTTACAGAAATTCACACGGAGGATCATTCTCAAGCATCAAGATTTTCTGTGCTAGCAGAAAAATAACAAGGCCCGCTAGGGTTTTTGTTCTTTTTGAGAACAACAAGAAAGAGAGAGAGAGAGAAAAAGAAGAGAAGGGTTTGGGAGGATGTTGCTGTGCCACTCCTTCTCTTCTTTAGGTATCGTGTATTTCTAGCAAATATAACGAAAAACCCTATAGAAAAAACCCTCCATCTGAGAATTCTAAAACAATTAGAATTCTCTAATTGTAATTGGAACCATCATGTTCTCTCAACTACAATTTGGCCAATAAATTATAACTAATTATAATTTGGCCAGAACAACTTCTCTTTCTCGCAATTAACCCCACTATATTATCAAATAACATCTTGAGTATATAATCCTCTATTGTTTGCGACCTATTAGGTTTCCCAGTCAATTGGTAGTGAACATGAATTAATTCAAACGTCTTTGAGATTAATAATTCAGAATTAATTAGAATTAACATATTAATTCTTATCAGGATTGGTTTATTAATTCATCAATTAATAAATTCATATTTTGTAGATCATGAGCGGTATCTAGCAACACACCATGACCACCCAAGAGTCCAAGAAGTCAAGTAGCTTGACATGAACCCTTCAATAACAAACTATAGTGAAATTTACTCCTTTCACCATACAATATCTCATTCGGTTTGGAGTACGGAATTAGTGACAACTCCCTCCAAAATGTATATTAATTTTAGCCTGAATATAATAGTACTTGTACCAGGAACCTACTACTCTAGATGTGTATCAATTGGAACTGTTTCCAATACACTCTCGCCTTGGCCAAGGACTTCTTGAGTAGTAATTCCTATAAGTGGCCGTGAGATATTCGCCCCTACTATTATGAGTGGTGAATCATTTATTGACCCTCTCAACTACTTTCGTTTATCTCACAATGTACCCAATATCCATCCCATAGGCGGCCCTCGATCTGGCTCGAGAGATTGGAATCAAAGTACAATGCTCAACAAACAATGTACCTTGGAGATCTTAAGTCTAAGGATACTTGCACGTTTGCTGTAATGAGATTTTATCATGAGCACTAAATAGTTATCCATGTGATTATCTCATAGCTAGGTAATCCAATGTACTTGTTCTATTAACAAGTATCTATGTGTTAACTTTGAGTATCTCAATACTCATGGATGTGAGAAATACCACCTGATCAAATTAGGAAGTCTAACACATGCTAGTCTTAACGCATTAATGATGTCCTATCTCATGAATATTACGACTAGGGACTATTTAAGTACTAATACTATACAGTGTAGTAGGAATCTCATATCATGATTTTTATCATGATTTCCTTAACACGGTGTTGTACTAGGTACTTTATCTAATTGTTAATTTACACAAAAGTAAACAAAAGATACTGTAAGATAAATAATGCCTTTTATTAAATTAAAATGTGTTATATACAAATGTACAAATGACTACCTCTAGGGCATAATGCTAACACCTTATCTCTTGCACAAAAAGATGATGATAATGTAGGTAGCTAAAAAAAAAAAAATGGCATTGAATATCATGGAACTCCATCGCTTGACAAGCATGCTAAAGAAGAAAAACTAGAGGAAAAACAAGTCGAACAAAATGAACATAGAAGTATCAAGCACACTGATCAAAATATGCCAAAAAATTGGAAGTACAAAATTGTCCATCTAAAAAAAGCAGATCATTGGCTACTGCAGCTGCAGAGTTAAAACTATATAATATTTTGTTAATAATTTTTCTTTACTTTTGAGCATTGAACCTAATTGCATTAATATGACTTTGCATGATAATTTTTAGATTTTGGCCATGCAAGAAGAATCAAATCAATTTGAAAGAAATCAAGTTTGGAAGCTTGTTCCTAAACCACTTGATCTTCCTGAGATTGGTACCAAGTGGGTTTTCAGAAATAAACTTGATGAGCATGGTATTGTCATTAAAAATAAAGTAAGATTAGTTACCCAAGGATTCAATCAAAAAGAGGGCATCGATTATAATGAAACTTTTCTCTTGTTGCTCAATTAGAATCCATTAGAACGTTTCTTGCTTTTACATCTTTCAAAGGTTTTATGCTCTACCAAATAGATGTCAAAACTGTCTTCTTACATGGTTTTATTAAATAAGAAGTTTATGTGGAGCAACCTCCTAGTTTTATTCATGAACGTTTTCCAAACCTTGTCTTTAGTGGGTTTCTTCTTTCAAAAGTTTTTTAAGATGCTTAATTGATACCACATTATTTATCAAATCTGAAAATTCTGATGATATCTTAACTGTGCAAATATATGCTAATGATATTATTTTTGGACCTACTAATGATTCCTCATGTAAGAAATTTGCCAGCCAAAAACTTGATGCGTGTTTTTTAGTGTAGAAAATATTACCAACAAATTACATATTTAATCAAGTTTTGATTAAAATGCCAACCACTAAAACCACACATATGGGCAAGTATACACATCGTATAGTATAGGGACTAACAAGTATAGAATCTATGAGAATTTAGGCTCCCACCTTACTTTACCCAAATTTTTATTATTTAGCCAATAAAATAAGTAGAGAATAAAAATAAATAAAGAAAGAAAAAATAGATATAACTCAAGGATGAAATTTCATGTAACTAGAAAATTATCTTGAAAACATAATATTAAATCATTTAGCATTCGTCACAATCAATTGTCATCTTGGTATCATGAAGGAATTTAAGTATAATTCAATCATTTCCCAAGTCATGAACCTACTTATATAGACTCCATTTCTTTCCCAATCTAAGAAATCACTATCCCTTGATTAATTTAGTAGATTTCCCAATCAAACTAAAGCAACCAAAAGATGCATAAAACTCATACCTTATAAATATGAAATTAGCCACTGACCATATGCTCTAGGTGAAATCAACCAATCTTTGATCATTTTAGTTCTTTAATCTTAACTTTGTTTCCCATGTCCATTAAGGTCTGACAAATATGAAATTGATACAATAAACTTCTAACATCATTTTCCAAGTCAATTAGAAGAAAACGTATCATTAACCAATGATAACAAGTAATCAAATACCAAGGATAACAATAGATTGATAAAAAAATTCAATTAACTCAGAATCATAATTTCTAAAAGAATATCTAATTACAATTAAAATATTAAGCACACTATTGTTCTAGAAAAATAAACAAAGCATAAAAGATAGAACCCATAGGCAAGTCTTTCTTTTTCTCTTGAAAAACTCATTTGAACAATGCCCATTTGAGTGGTGATTTTGTCCTTGAATAATAAGTAGCCAGCTTGAATTCTTCAAATCACACATTTGTCTTATGTTTTTCTTGTTTAGATAGGCTTCTAAGAGGCTAACATTTGTTTCCTAAGATTCCTGGGCTGAGTAGAGATTGGAAAATTCCAAAAATCTTGGGAAATTACTAAATCCGTTCTTGATTGGAAAAGCTTGCCGACATTGGGCTGAGTGGAGCTGGCACCGGCTTAGAGGGTTATGGTCGGCGCTGACCATGCTTTATCGGCCCAGCGTACTATATTTTTCAACCAAAATTTTCCTTGTTTCTAGAATGGGGCCGGTGCTAGTTCCATGGGACGGTTTTGTCATTTTTTCGTCGTTTTCTGCAATAAAAGTCCAAAAAAAATTTCCAAGGGTAAAATATCAAATATGAAAGAATATGTCTAGTTATCACAACAAATGTATCACAAAACATGCTCAAATAACTAGGAAAGTATAGATGAATTTTGCCCCTATCACAAGACAATGCAGTAAGAGTTTGAAATGAGTATGATGGGAGAACTAAACTTCTTCCTCGGTCTTCAATTCAAGCAAGCCAAAAAATGGAATCTTCTTGAATCAAGCCAAGTATGCCAAGGAACTACTCAAAATATTTGGTATGAACGAAGCAAAAGAAATAAGTATACCTATAAGCATATCGTTAAAGCTTGATAAAGATGAAAAATGTAAGAAAGTGAATGAATCAAAATATAGAAGTATGATCGGAAGTCTCGTTTATCTTACTGCCAATTGGCCTGATATTATGTTCTTAGTGTGTCTTTGTGCTCGATTTCAATCATGTCCATAGGAATCTCGTCTATGTGTTGTAAAATGTATCCTTAGATACTTAATTAGATATATGACTATAGCTTATAGTATTCTCGATCTAATTCTTTTGATCTTATAGGATATACTGATGCCCACTATCCGGGGTGCAAAGTTGAGAGAAAAAGTACCAGTGGACATTATCAATTTCTTGGACACTTCCGTGTCTCTTGGTATAGCAAAAAGAAAGCTTGTGTCTCTCTTTCAACAATCCGAAGCTGAATACATAGCATCGGGTGGTTGTTGCGCATATATTTTGCAGATGAAAAATACCTTGCCTAATTTTAGTTTAAATTTTAATTGTGTGCCTATCGTATGTGATAATACTAAAGCTATCAACTTAACTAAAAATCCTGTTCAGTATTTTGGAACTAAGAACATTAAAATTAAGCATTATTTTATTAGAGATCATGTGCTTAAGAGTGATGTGTGTGTGGAATATATTTCAATCGATGAATAGCTTGTAGATATTTTCACTAAACCTTTGGCTGAAGATAGATTTAATCAACTAAGAAGAGGTTTGGGAATTACCAAAATTATGTACCTAATAATTTTTTCAAGGATGTGTTTGTTCTTTCTTGCAGAACTTCTGAAGAAACATACTTTCGAATGGTGATTTTGGACGTAATATTTGAGAAACATGAATCCAAAATCCCTTTGATAAGATATCTCATGATCAGCTTTTGGATGTAGTTTGAGTCCAAAATAGTGGCAACCCAGAATCGTGTAAAGCCCAAAATTTAACATTTGGATGAAAAAGTGCATGAGTCCAGAACTCACTTTTTAAAATTTTAAATTGTCCGCGCTTTTAAAAAAGACCCACCATATCTATGATGAAATCTCTGTTGAAGAGTACTTGATTGTACTTATCTACCTAAATACCTAGGAAAACTCAAAAAGAGGGGTTACTTTTCTCTCTCATTGAAATCTTAAACTGCCATTGATCTTTCTACTTCTCTTACTTCGTATCTTCATCCTCTCCACTGAAATAAAAAAAATCCTTCATCTTCATTCCATATTCTGCAATGCAAAACTACCAAAATCAGACAAAGGAACCAAACAAAGGATAAACAAGGGCAATAAAAGTAAAGCAGTGGCTAGGACGAAAGTTGTTGCCGTAGCACAACCAGCCACCAAACAGAAAGGAAAGAAAATCATTGCTGAAGAAACAACTTCGCAATCTAACTTATCAATAAAGCTTCCTATATAGGAAAGCTCTAGGACATAGGTACCTCGATTTCTTAATCTGAAATGTGAGTTTGAATTTAATAACTATCTATCTATAAATAGGACTGTGATTTTTGAATATTGGGTTGATGCCAAGGAATTTCTAAATTTTTCTAACATCTTGAGCATGTTTGAGAATCTTGGATGGGGGGCTTTACTGTCAGTAGAGAAAAAATTGTACACCCCTTTGGTTTGGGAATTTTATGCGAATTTAAGAAAATGAAGGCTTGAGGAGACTGGTGGAAGTTTTATAGTACAATTGTACACCTTGAGAGTAGGCTGTGTTAGCATGGAGTTTGACCATAGGATGTTAAATAGATTTTTTGAAGTTAGAGATGGAGGAATCCAATTTTTTGAGATGAACAAGTTTCCTGAAGACTCAGGTGTATTCGATTTAGGAAGATTTGAAAGTCAATTCACAGGAGGAAAAAGTTTTAAGAACTCGAATGATAGGAATAAAAAGTGGCTGAATGAAGTAGGTAGAATCTTGCACCACATGGTCTCAACCATGGTTGTTCCAAGCTTTGGACATAAAACTGTTGGAATGTATGCCCTCTAGATTAGGTTTCAGATGTAATTATCAAATGTATTAATAAAAGAATTTATTCTCAAAAATTTATTTGTGAATTTACATTTTATTTGTGCACAATTCACGTTTGAAAAGGACTCATTGTATTTAAGTAAGTGATTCATGTAAATGGCGGTCTTTCACAGTAACGTATGGATCGTAGGTTACTTAACACATAAATGTTTGTTCTTAACTGATTAGTGAGAATAGAAATTTCATCATGTTTAGGTTATTGTGTTATGAATGTCAAATGGAGAATGGCTTACCTTTAGCCAGTGCGTAGTCCACTCACTTCATAGCATGGACGTATTTCAAATATGCAGAACAGGACTTGTAATAGTAGTTTCAAAAAAATACTATTTAGAAGAAACTCAGACAATTACTGTTACAGCGTGGACTAATACTCTACCGTTTGAGTATAAGTTGGTACTCTGATGAAGCTAGAAGTATGTACTTTGATATGCTGTAGTTGAAGTTCTATCGTAGAGCCGATATACTTGTATGTTGAGTATATGTGACTAGTTAGTTAAGATAGACCTACACAAGAAAACTTCTGCACTATATCGCCCATTGTGACTATTTGAATGATCTAAATATCCAGGGCCCTAGGAAACATGACTTGGATGTTAGTTTTAGGGTAACTCCATTGGAAAGCGAAAACATTCCAAAAGTTGTGGATCATTAGACTAGAAGTCTAAGGATGGTAGATGTCTTTTAGAGAGGTGTTGGTACACTCTTTCTTTCTAAAATATACGGCAATGTATAGAGGGGTACTTTAGTCATAACAGCTGTAAGTTGGAGACTTTGCTAACGCAGCATTGTCCTTAGAGTCAATATTTTCTTATGGTGATATTAGGAAATATTTAAAAAGGAAAATACAACTATTTCTATAGCAAGGGCATTTCGGTTATTTTAGTAGCTAAGGCGATGTGTCTTTTAGTCCTCGGAATTGCCCACAGTCGGATGGATTTGGGTTGAGGGATAGGTCTTGTATAAAATGGATTTTATTTTATTCGAGTAGCCTGGTTTAATTATTGGGTTAGAATAAAATAAAAGGTCCAAAAAGGGAGAATTATATATTGGCCCATTTGAGTTATTTAATTAATTTAATTATTGGGCTGTATTAGTTCAGGAATAATTAAATTAAATTAAAGGCTAAACCTAATGAATTGGGCTAAGGCTTGAGGTTTATATCGGTCCATTGGGTTATTTAATTAATTTAATTATTTAGCTTGTATTAATCCATGAATAATTAAATTAAATTAAAGGCTTAACCAAATGAACTGGGCTATAGGTCCAAAGGCCTGTTTAATGGCTTAACATGACGTAGCCCGTAGGGTTTCTGTTTGATTTTTGAATGCCCGGATAATAGCCTATTATCATGGCAATGGGGATTCAATTGAACAGTGGAGTCTTTCATAGAGGCACGTTGGTTTTTCCTTTTCCTCAAGCCTCATGTCTTTTCTCTCGAGTGTGCTCTCTGTGGTTTGTAAAGAACAATTACAGAGACGCGAAAAACCATCCCGATTAATGTTCAATGACATTTAGTCAGAGAAAGGAAGATCATTCTCTTCATCCATAACCTTCACCAAGCTTTCAGGCATGGTTATATTCCAAAAGACAAGAAGGTTGCGTTGATGCACAGAAGAAGTCGATGGCTTGCGGGACAACAACCTGAAGGATTGATCTAAGAACCAGAAGTGGTTCAGACCGAGGTGCCAACACCCCCTAGACCTGTGAAATCACGCAAAGGTATAAAAATTTTCTTCCGCTGCGTTTCTGTGTGTGCTCTATTTCATGAACATGTTATTGTGTTTTTTTCGTTTTGCCATGTTTTGCCTTCAAGTGGTATAAGAGCGTGGCTGATATGGCAATCTAGGTTGCATGTTAGTGAATAAACCTTGTCAGATGATTAAAATCAATGATTCTTTATGTTTTCTAGTATGGATAGATTCCTCTGTAACTCTCACAGTTGAGACGTAGGAGCACTATAAATGTTTTTTTTTTTGAAGCTTTCGTAGTGTTCGTGTAAGCCTATAATTAAAGGTATAGGTGTTTGTGGATTGTTTTGAATGAGTTTTGGTTGAAATCTATGAAAAAAACCAAGCCTAGGATGTCTGCAACACATAGAGGATTTTTAGACATGAAGGTCACTGTAGCAGCCGAGCCGTGAAGCCAAGCCGCACTGCATTCTATGAGAGGAGCTGAAGCCATCTAAGCCAGCCGCGGCTTGGAGCCACAGCCGGGCCTGAGTTGGCCTCGGCTACATAGCACGTGCAAGGAAGCTTCCTCGTGGAAGCCAATTCCTCGCACAAGCCCGGTATCCTCAGAAATCAGGGCAAAAGCTGCTGCGCGGGGACCCAGGTCATGGGCACCCACCCAGATCTTGGTCCATGTGTTTTTCCCATGGGCTATGATCCTATGTAGAGGGTTCATTGGACCAGCTGACAAATTTTTTTTTTTTTTAGTTTTTTGGTCCTATATCAGGCGAATTTTTTTTATTGCAATATTTAATATTCTTTAAATATTTTGCATGAAAAATAATAGTAAAATAAATTTAGGATTAAACAAGACCATTAATTAATTAATGTGTTTAATTCTATTATGTGGACACTTATGATAAAAGAATAGAAAAGTATGAAAACGTTTACAGTTTTCTAGCATGCTTATTTCTTTTTGCACCCTATGTGCGTGTCTTCTTAAAGACCAAAGTCTTTGGAAAATTTATGACAAGAAAAATATTTTTCAAATTAAAAAAATGGTTATTTTGAATTTGGACAAAAATTAATCCTTGGATATTTTCTCAAAGGATTTAATCCTTGATATAGAAAATATTTTGGATTTAGATATTTTAGTAAGTTAAATGGAAAGCCATTTTTGTTTTATTTTTTGCACTAGAAAATTATTTTTGTCAAATTAAACTCGAGACCAAAGTCTCTAGAAAGTTTAAAAGGAAATTTTCTCTACTATTGAAGGCCGTCTTGGGAATATCCTCTTCTTTTATCCTTACTTGATAGTATCCTTACCTCAAATCCAGTTTAGAGTAGCAACTGGATCCTTGTAACTGGTCGAACAACTCGTCAATCAGTGGTAGGGGATATTTATTCTTGATAGTCAGGTTGTTCAAGCCCTGGTAGTTGATACACAAGCTCAGAGTCCAATTCTTCTTCTTCACAAAAAGCACAAGTGCTCCCCAGGGTGATGTGCTTGGTCTGATATAGCCTTGTCTCACCAACTTTTCTAGCTGCTCCTTCAATTCTTTCAGCTCCAACGGTGCCATCCGATTCGGAGTTCGGGACTCCGGTTCCGCTCCTGGAATTAGATCAATGGTGAACTCAACTTCTCGGTTGGGAGGTAGAAAAGTGAGTTTTGCAGGAAATACATCAGGAAAATCTTTTACCACCTTAGTATCTTCGAGGGTGCACTGGTCCCTCTGCTTATTTATCACATAGGCCAAATATTCTTGACATCCTTGCTTCAACAATTTCTTGGCTTTTGCTCCAGGTATCAAAAATTTCATTTCCTTTACTCTCTTGCTATTGAACTCTAACACATCACATCCCGGTCTAATGAACTGAACTGATTTATTCTTACAGTCTACTCTAGCCCCATGCTTAGCTGGCTAAACCATTCCCAGTATCAAATCATAATCTTCAATAGCCAAGACTATCAAATCTCCCTCCAAGCTTTCTCTCCCCACTTCAATTTTACAATTCTGCACATACCGATCCGCTTGCACTATTTTCCCCAAAGGCGTACTCACTAACAAAGTAAAAGGTAGTTCTACTCCATCCCAACCCAAATGATATGCATAATTCTTGTTTAAATAGGAATGGGTAGATCTAGGGTCTATCAATGCATTAATGAAATGACATTGGATAGTAAATGTACCTTCCACCACTACTGCATTAGCTCCAACCTCCTCTCGGTTGAGAGCGAAAGCTTTTACTTTCACCTGCAGCTTCTGTGTTCCACTCTCAGAAGCTCTTATGGCATTGGCTCGATTAGCTCCTAGGATTTGAGTCAAGTTTCCTTGTCCGACTCGGAGAAGTTTAGGGCATGCATTTCGCAGATGGTTCAGGTCTCCACAGTGGTAGCATTTCCGCTCACCTCCTCTAGATCGACAATTTTTCTCCATGTGGCCCATTTTCCCGCAGTACCAGCATAATGGAAGATTCTGCGCAGGACCAATCGGTGCTGTTGGTTAGCAGGGCGCTTGTTGGGCTGCTGCCTCTGGAAAGGTCTCGACGGCTGTCTTGGCGGTAAGAAAGGTCTTGGTACCATTCGGTTGCAATCTTCATTCTCAGTCCGGGTGGCTGCATCCACGGCCCCTAAGTAGGTCGTAAGTGGAGATGGTGCCAACGCCCTTCTTTACTCCTGCCTTAAACCCTTGACAAATTGTCTTATCCGATTTTGTTCAGTATTCACAGCCTCTTGCAGTACTTTGACAATTGAGTGAAACGTGCTGCATATTGTGCCATCGTCATACTTCCCTGTTTCAGATTCTCGAACTCATCTTTTCGTTTCTTTACTATCCACTGATGGATATACTCAGCTTTGAATGCTTCCACAAAATTGGCCCATGTCCAGTCTTGGTCACTCATCTCCCAATCATCCTGAACCCGTTGCCACCATGCCCGAGCTGGGCCCCTCAATCGGAATACGGCAAACTTCACCATTCGCTTCTCAGTGTAATGAAGTGTAGCAAAAATGTCCTCCATCTATTCTATCCACTACTCAGCTTTCTGATCTTGCTCGGCTTCTCCCAAGAAGATAGGTGGTTGAAATTTCAGAAACCGCTCCAAGGCTTCGTCCTCTCCCATTGGATTCTTTCACTCAGTTAGAGTTTGTAGAATCTCGGTCATTTTGTTGAATGCTTGCCCTATCGTCACGCTGACAGGTTCTTTCAACCCATTTCCAATTCTAGTTCATTCTCATTCCCCCAGTTGAGTAATGGCATTTGAGTTGTCTCAAACTCCGGTGTCATAGGCTCTGCCTCTGGGAACCTTCTGCTAGATGTGGCTACACAACGCTTGGGTGCCATTCTAAACCATGCCCCAAACAATGAGTTTATGCTTTCAAGTTTAAAACATTTCATTTGAGCATGCAATCACATTCAGGTATAAGTAAAAGAAAGTCAGATGAAAGTTTTGTATAAAGAATTGTATAAAAAATTTTCTCAAATCTTAGAGCACTCCAGGTACTCTTATTTGCATAAATTCAAAATTAAGGCAGTAAACATGAATGGAGTCCTTAACATAGGAGTTTATGGAAAGTAATAAATAAAACATCCTAATCATAGCAGCACTTAGCCTCTTTAGTCCTCATCGGAGTCTTCAATGTCAGCCTCATATAACCATCCCCTAGAATTCCTAGTGAAGTCTATCCCAACCCCATTTGCAAACCCATCTATTGGCTCCTTCTCGGGTCTCCTAGAACTCTCTCCGGTTTCAACTTGGTTGGGTAGGGGTACGAAGGAAGGTCTAGGTGGAGATTCATAATCTATCTCCCTTGGATCATCATTATCAGTTGTCAAGTCAACTATGGGACTAGGAGGGAAGGGAACATATTCCATATCAATCTCCTCGTCTTCACTGTCAGTAACTAAATCTATTACAGGTATTGGGGGTGGCTCAATAATCTGGACCTCATCGTCACTGCTATCATCCAGGGGTATAATTTGTTGAGGTGTAGGTTGAGGCGTTGGTAGGTCTTCCGAGTAGATAGGGATAGGAGGATGACATTGCTGCCCTTTCCTTGTGGTTCTAAGCATTCTAACCATCCTATAGTATGAACAAGATAGGTTAGATAAAATATTTGAACCTAATATAACAGAACATATACTATCAATATTTGCCTAAACCTAGGCTCTGATACCACTTGTAACACCCCACTACTTAGGCCTAACAGGGCTGGGGATGTCGGCCCGTTCATAGGATAAGGAGTCTTTATAACTAGGTCACACAAAAGAAAATAAAAGCAATACTTTAAAATTGAACTTATTACAACCCAAATATTACATGAACAAATCCAAAATAGATTGATTACTACCATCTCTTAAAATAACGCATAAGAAAAATAACATAAAGTCTTCAAAGCATAGGCAACAAATCTAGCTATTCATCTCCACAATAGGATCGACCTAAAACATGGCATATAAGGTGAAAAGATAAAAATCTTAGTAAGCCTGTGTGTGCTTTGAGTGTTTCGGGAAAAATAGTTCATGTATGCAAGTTGTAAAAATTTTATAAGAGAAAGTGCTGGCAAGCATTAAATAATGTTAAAATTAAAGAGTGGCGTTTTGCTTTTCAAACCATACATGTGCGCAATAAATACGACCACTCAAAGAGGTAGCCATGGGTTACCACACGTTGGGCCCCATGACCATATAACGTTAAGAATGCCACATTTTGTGCAAACTGACAAAATGTAGGTGTACGACCTACCGGGTGAGATACTCCTCCATCTCTACAACCAAACTTACCGGTTGTCCACTCCGGAAATACACAGTCCACATGACTGAAACTTGTTAGCTCGAACAAGCATAACCTACTGGACTGGCATCCTATCCAGGAAGGACTCACCCATCAGAGGTGACCACCTATTGAGAGACTTGCCCTAACCCTTCAAAGACTAGTTCTAGTAGTCTACCCTTATTGAGTACTCAACGTTGATTGTCCCACTTGGGAGAAAATTGATCGTACATTGATTTACTTGGAAATAGCAATTAAGGGTTTCTAAAATTATTGTCAAAGTTGGGTTTTAGAAAGAGTTTAGCATTTTGTGTAAATCTGTTTGTTTGATTTTTCAAATGATTTGCTTGACTGAAATAAAAAGGAAAACAGTCCTTAATTGCCTTTACAAATTGACTGTCTATACACATCGTATTTGGCTTGCCACAGTAATTTTTTATCTTCAAATAAGTTCATGCAGGAGCTTACCTGACATCTTGTTTTCACAGGTAAAATAATCCACCAAGTTGATGATCAAGTCAACCTAGCCCTGCCCGGGGTAATCATAGGATATAAGTTACTATCAGCCCAAAAATAGCCAATAAGCCATACAGACATAACACTCCAAAGTCCCTTATACGAACCATCAAATCAATCCCCAACCTTGACTCAATAACAAAATCAAAAAACTATTCACTCTACCTAAGCTAGCACATAGGTTAAGGATAGTCTATAATTAACATCCAGGAATCAATTTGTATGTTAGAAAATAAATAAATGAATGAATGAATGAATAAATAAAATAGATGAAAAAATAAATAGATAGATAATAAATAATTAAATAAATAGTTAAATAAATAAATAGATAGATAGATAGATAAATAAATAGGTGAATAAATAAATAAATAGATAAATAAATAAATAAACAAATAGATAATTAATTAGTTAGATAAATAAATAAATAAATAAGTAAGTAAAAGCATATGTACTAAACAACATACGGTAAGTCTAGTAAGTGTTTAATAGATATTAAATATGACATGCCTTTAAAATATTAATAATAGATACGTAGACAATAGCAAGCAACCAAATAATAAATTAATGGATTAGTTAAGGAATGAACATCTATTAAATAAATCATTGCCTAATCCGGTAAATCTCCAGTGAATAGATAGCCATTTAATAATTAGATAATTAAATAATAAATAATTAATGCAGGAATAAATAAGCAAATAAATATTGAATAATTAAATAATAAATAAGTAACTAATTAGTAAGTAAATAAATAAATAATTAATTAATAGATAAATAATTAGTAAATAAAAGGTTGACCGGTAGATAAATACTTTAGTATATAAATAATTAGAAAAAAATAATTAACTACTATATAGTATTTATCTAATAAATAAATTGAAATGTGTAACCAACGACTACCCAAGCATTCAAAATAAATAAATGCTTATCGAATAAGTAAATAAATGACTATTATTTAAATAGGTGATTAACAAGTAAGTACTTAGGAATTAAATAAGAAATTAATAAATATAGATAGAGGATTAATGAATAGTTAAATAAGTAATTAATAAAGTCTAAATAACAATTATAATAGTCATGATATTCATAATATTAGTAATAGTAATCATATTAATAACATTTAAAATTAATAAGTTTGATAGTAGGAACACTATTGCCGAATGATAGCAAAACAAAAGAAAACAACGTAGAACATAAACAATAGAAATTCTATTGCCGACAGGATGACAAGATTTAGAGTTTAATATGGTATTGTCGACAAGACGAACTAATTTAGAGTTTAAAATAGGCAGCTAAATCTTTAACAATATTAGCAGTACTGATGGCACAAATTATTCTACCTAGGATAGAATATTAATTCAACATGAACACTATATACGGCAAAACACCTGCCTAACTCAGTTGTGCAAAGCTGACGCCACACTCCAGAACCCACAACAACCAAAAACATCCTTATGAGAATAGGATCAACAAATAATAATAATCAACCTTGGCATTATACATGGTTTATGGTTTCCCATCTGACAACAAAATACCCCCAACGAACTTGCATTCAACCATAGCACCATTCTCAAGCCACAACAGCACAGATTTCACCGGATCTTTCACCAAAACAGCATAGACAACATATCCAGTTACATTCTCCTTCACCAAAATTAAAACCTAGTTTAACAGAAACTTATTCATGAGAGGAACGGCCCTATTCCAAACCATCCCACGCACAGCGGAAAAAAACGACAGGAAAGGGTTACGACTTACTTGATTAAAACTGGGCAAGAAGTGACAAAGTTTGCTCGGCGCTTGCTCTCTCTCCGGTCATTGATTGGAGCCCAAGAGTTTCACTGTTTTGGTAAATTGGAATGTGTTCTATCTGGGTTTTGCAAAATGTGGATACACAGAAAATTTTTTTCCAATTCTAAAAGTCTGCTTGAGTGCTCTGGGAAAGAAGAGAAGGCTTTGTTTCGTAAGTTTTTTTTTTTTTTGTTTTTTTTTTGTTTTTTTGTTTTTTTTTGGTAAACAGCCCTTGGTTCACCAGTGAGAAGAACAGTAGTTTGAAATTCAAAAAACTTCCCAACCGGAGTAGGAAGCTGGGTTGATAAACTAGAAAAAATATATTTACAACCTTCAAGGCTATCACTCCGAGAGTTGATAAACTCAGTTACAATACATTTTTAATTTTATTATTTTTTGGAAGATGAAAATAATACAGAAAAGAAAGGGAAAAAAATAGCTCACCAAAAAAAAAAAAAAAAAAAAAGGAATAGGTGGGAAGTGGTTTGAACCCGGTTCCTCTCAAATTCAACCTTCAATTCTAACCAATTATCCACAGTAGCTTTTGCTTTGCTAATTCCAACATATATCTTATCTCTAAACAACCCAAAACCTAATAATGCTTTCATGCCCTTGATACTAAATTATAAAATCCTTCCTCTCCCAAATTAAATTTCCCAGCAACCTAAATAATCATAATCACATAATCAAGCAATATAAAGCTCTAACCACTTAACCACATTAAATCTTATTTATTTATTCTTTTCCAACCAAATTCTCTTCTTATCTAAGCCTCAAGCCATCTTCCTATTTCGGCATCACATAAAATTACATTTTTACCCTTCCTACCCAACAAACATAAATAAGTCATTTAACCTACAAACCATAATTCTAAAACACATAAAATCATTCAAAAATATATATTTTTATGCAGAATAATATGATATGCATCCCGACCTCCTTACTCTAAGGTTGGCTTTAGATGGGGTTTCACATTAGAGATCGTGGGTCTCCTCGCGTCACCCTGGAAGTGAACCCGTATAGGATAGGGATACCGCAAGGATCAAGAACTAATAGATGGATGTAATTAATAATCCGGGACACGTGCTATGATCGGCCACCCTACATTGGAGGTTATAGTGTAAGGAATGTCCATAGAAAATGAAAAGAAACGGTGATCACATGATGGAGTTATCGTCTATATCATTACCTATAGGGGAAATTAATTTGTGGTGGTTAATAAACTTAGCTTAAGAAACTGTTAATCTTCCCAAGAAGCTATGTCAGTTTTCCTATGAGCTAAATTAATCATATTAAAAATAATAGTGATAGGGTTAACTATTACAAGATTTAATATGAGGATAAAGTACACAATTTTTTTTTTTAATTATTTTTTCACAAACTGAGATTTCTTTTATTTTCAATTTTCAGAAATGGTTGGTGGATGTTCTTTTAGTCTTTTAGTTGTTATTCTCTGAGAGAATAAGTTAATAGGTCCAAATTATGTAGATTGGAAAAGGAACTTGGACATAATACTTATTGCTTAGGAGTATAAGTATATCCTTTATGAATCCTGCTCTATTATCGGGGAAGGTTCCACCGATATTGAGTGCAAGGCTAAGAAGGCATGGAAGAAGGCCGACAAAATGGCTTATTACTACATGTTGGTCTCTATATCTAATGTGCTCCAGTCTAAACACGAGCACATATCCACTACATACGACATTAGCCAGTCACTAGCCACGATGTTTGTAGAAAAGAGCCAGCCCGCAAGGCAGGAAGCTCTTAGGATGATCATAAACTCTAAGATGGCTGAGGGAGCATTAGTCAGGGAGTATATGCTCAAAATGATTGCTACTTTCGAGGAAGCGGAAGTCGTAGGGGCTGTTATTGACCCTAAAAGCTAAGTGGATATAGTTCTCGAATCTCTGTCCGGCTTTTTTACTCAGTTCAAGTTGAACTACAACATGAATAAGTTAAGCATGGGTTTAATTGAGTTAATGAAAGACCTTCAGGTAGTAGAGAAGGTTATGAAGTCATAGTCCAAGGCTATGATTGTTAGGGCTTCTTCTTCTAGAACTGGGCCCAAGCCAAAGAAATTTAAGAAGAAGAAAGGAAACGCAGTAGCCCAGCCCAAGAACAAGCTTAACAAGCTAAATGGCAAGTGCTTTAAGTGTGGGCAAAGAGACATTAGAAAAATGAGTGTCTAGAGCTTCAGGCCAAGAAAAATCCTACACGTATTATTCTCTATCTAGAGTCAGTTTCAATGGTTGGATCAACTTCCACTTAGATTGTTGATTCCAAAGCCACTGATTATATCTATAACTTCTTCCAGGGGTTTTGGAAGATAAAAAGACTTTAAAAGGGTGAGCATGAACTACGAGTAGGAAATGGAGCACAAGTATGAGCCCTTGCAGTGGGAGAGCTGGATCTTATTTTTTATTGTAATAGAGTAGTCATTTTGAAGGATATTTTAAATTTACCTAGATTTAGATAGAATTTGGTTTCAGTTGCAAAATTTATAAATCAGGGATATTCTATTACTTTCCATTCTAGTATTTCTATCAGTAGAAACGGAAAAGTTCATTGTTTTGGGCACACGTATGGAAACTTATTTTTCTTAAATCTTACAAATAATCAAATAAATAACACTCAATCTGAAACTTTAAGTAAGAATAGAAAGATTAATGTCAATGACTCATATCTTTGGCAGCTAAAGTTGGGTTATATTAACTCAACCAGGGTTTAGAGGTTAATCCATGTTGGGCCCTTGGGCTTATTAAGATTAAAAAGTTGGCCTCAAAATGAATTCTGCCTTATGGGAAAAATGACTAAAAGATCGTTTACCCAAATGGATGATAGAGTCAAGAAGATATTGGGCCTTATTCACACTGATGTGTGTGCTCCTTTGTCTACACCAACTAGAGGGGGTTTTGAGTAATTCATCAGTTTTACGGATGATTGTAGAAGGTTTGGTTATGTCTTCTTGATGAGGGGTAAGTCTGACTCTTTTGATAAGTTCAAAGACTTTAAGGTTGAAGTGGGGCACCGGACAGGTAAACTAATAAAAACCTTACGATTGGATCATGGTGGAGAGTACCTCCTCAGTGAATTCAAGGATTACATGGTACATCATGGGATAGTATTCCAATTTTCTGCGTCGGGGACATCCTAGCAGAATGGAGTAGCTAAGTGAAGGAACCGAATGTTGATGAAAATGGTTCATAGTGTGATGTCTCATGCTACTCTTTCGATTTCTTTTTGGGGATATGCTTTGGAAACAGCAATATACACTCTAAACTTGGTGCCTTCTAAGAAGTATCGACGATGCCTTATGAGATGTGGACTAGGCGTAAGCCAAGTCTAAATCATCTCAGGTTATAGGGTTATCTAGCTTATGTACGGATCAAGGGAGACAAGCTAAAATCAAGATCAGAATTATGCTATTTTGTTGGGTATCTAAAAGGGACTAAAGGAGGTTACTTTTATCATCCCAAGGAGAAAAAAGTACTGGTAAATTTTAATGCTAGATACTTGGAGGATAATTAAAGTACTTCTACTAAAGGTTCAACAAGGTTGGAACTTGAGGAGAAGTTATCTTCGGAATCAACTTTTTCAGACCTGATTGTGGGATAATAAGAGGCACAATCTCAAGAACCTGTACAAATGGAGCCTCGTCGTAGTGAAAAGGGTATCTAGGGTTCCAGAAAGATGGACTAGAAAGGCTTTTGAGATGGTCTCTAACCATCAGGAACAAGATCCCACTAGATACGAAGAGGCTATTACTAATGCTGATGCAAATCTATGGTATGAAGTAATGAAAGTCGAAATTGAGTCTATGTACTTCAATCGGGTTTGGTTTCTTATAGCTTCACATGAAGGGATAAAACTCATTGGGTGTAAGTGGGTATTAAAGAGGAAGAGAAGAGTAGATGGGAAGGTGAAAACCTTCAAAGCTAGGCTTGTGATGAATGGGTATACTCAGTAAGAAGGAATCGATTATGAGAAAACCTTTTTCCCAGTAGCCATGCTTAGGTCTATCTGTATCCTCCTTGTCATCGCATATCATTATGACTACGAGATATGGCAAATGGATATCAAGATGACATTTCTGAATGGCTATCCTAGTGAAGACATCTATATGTCCCAATCGAAAGGTTTTATTACTAAATGCCAGGAACATATGGTTTGCAAGCTTAAGAAGTCCATTTATGGACTTAAGCAGGCATCTAGAGCATGGAACAATTGTTTTGATGAGACTGTAAAATCTTACGATTTTATTCAAAACAAGGATGAACCATGCGTGTACCATTAATTAGAAGGTATAAATATGGTTTTTCTTGTCATATATGTGGATAACATTCTACTCATTGGGAATGATATAGGAACATTATCATGTACTAAGGTTTGGCTATCTAGTTAATTTAGTATGAATGACTTGGGATAAGCCAGTTACATTCTTGGAATTAAGCTTCTTAGAAATAGGAAGCAGAGAATGTTAGGATTATCCTAAGGGACATACATTAACAAGATGTTGCCCAAGTTCAGCATAGACTCATGCAAGGGAGCTCTAATTCCTTACAGACATAGGTTGTCTTTTTGTTCAAAGATCTATGCTACGTCCCAAGAAGAAAATGACAGAATGAATAAGATTCCCTACGTTTCGGCTGTGGGACGTCTCATGTACGCCATACTATGCACTAAGCCAGATATCTGCTTTGTCGTAGGCATTGTTAATAGATATCAGACAAACCTGGAAAGATTCATTAGCAAGCTGTAAAGTATATTTTCAAGTTTGTCAAAGGTACGAGAGATTATTTGCTGGTTTACTGGGCTGATGACTTTTTTCCTATTGGATACACAGACTCATACTTCCAAGCAAATAAGGATGAGAGATAATCCACTAGCGGATATGTCATCACCTTGTCTGGAGGAGCTATCTTATGGAGGAGTATCAAGCAATCTTGCATTGCTGACTCAACCATGGAAGCGAGTATGTGGCAGCTGTGAAGGCATCTAAGGAAGCAGTCTAGTTCTAAAAGTTCCGTTTAGAACTTGGAGTCGTGCTACACATGGACTGACCGATAGTGGTTTATTGTGACAACACTGGAGTAGTCTCGCAATCCAAAGAACCTAGGAACTACAAGAAGGGGAAGCACATCGAGAGGAAGTACCACCTAATCCGAGATTTCATCTACAGATGGAAAGTTGTGGTGGAACAGATAGCCTTAGAGAACAACCTAGTAGATCCCTTCACCAAGTCTTTGGCTAAGAGAATCTTCAAGAGATATTTATATGTCATAGGTGTGGGCACCTATGGACTTTCTTAATCTTAGAGTGCAAGTGGGAGATTGTTGGAATATATGCCCCTCTAGACTAGGTTTCTGATGTAATTATCGAATTTATTAATAAAAGAATTTATTCTAAAAAATTTGTTTGTGAATTTACATTTTATTTATGCATGATTTACATTTGGAAAGGACTCATTGTGTTTAAGTAAGTGATCCATGTGAATGATGGTCTTTCACAGTAACGTATGGATCACGAGTTACGTAACACATAAACATTTGTTGTTAACCGATTGGTGAGAATGGGAATCTCATTATATTTAGGTTATTGTGTTATGAATTCCAAATGGGGAATAGCTTACCTTTAGCCAGTGGGTAGTCCACTCACTTCATAGCGTGAGCGTATTTCAAATACGTAGAATATGACTTGTAATAGTAGTTTCTAAAAGTACTATTTAGAAGAAACTCAGACTATTACTGCTACAGTTTAGACTAATACACTACCGCTTGAGTATGAGTTGGTGGTCTGACGAAGCTGGAAGCATGTACTTTGATATACTGTAGTTGAGGTTCTTTCGTAGAGCCGATATACTTGTATGTTGGGTATATGTGACTAGTTAGTTAAGACAAACTTGTACAAGATAACTTTTGTATTATATCTCCCCTTGTAACTATTCGAGTGATCTAAATATCCAGTGCCCTGGGGAACATAACTTAGATGTTAGCTTTAGGGTAGCTCCCTTGGAAAGCGAAAACATTCTAGGAGTCATAGATTATTGGACTAGACATCTAAGGACGGTAGATGTCTTTTAGAGAGGTGTTTGTTCATGCTTTTTCTCTAAAATGTACGGTAATGTGTATAGGGGTATTTTTGTTATTACACCTGAAGGTCAGAGACTTTTCTAATGCAACATTGTCCTTGGGGTCAATATTTTCTTATAGTGATATTAAAAAATGTTTAAAATGCAAAATACAGCTATTATTATAGCAGGGGTATTTTGGTTATTTTAGTAGTCAAGGTGATGTGTCTTTTGGTCCTCGAAATAGCTTATAAGTCCTAATGGTTTTGGATTCAGGGATAGGTCTTGTATAAAATGGATTTTATTTTATTCGAGTAGCCTGGTTTAATTATTGGACTAGAATAAAATAAAAGGCCCAAAAAGGGAAAATTATATATTGGCCCATTTGAGTTATTTAATTAATTTAATTATTGGGCTTGTATTAGTTCAAGAATAATTAAATTAAATTAAAAGCTAAACCCAATGAACTGGGCCAAGACTTGAGATATATATCGGTCTATTGGGTTATTTAATTAATTTAATTATTGGGCTTGTATTAGTCCCGGAATAATTAAATTAAAGGCTTAACCAAATAAACTGGGTCATAGGTCCAAAGGCATGTTTAATGGCTTAACATGACGTGGGCCTTAGAGCTTCTCTTTGATTTTTGAATGCCTGAGTAATAGCCTATTATCAAGGCAATGGGGATTCAATTGAACAGTGGAGTCTTTCACAGAGGCACGGTGGTTTTCCTTTTTCCTCAAGTCTCACGTCTTCTCTCTCGGGTGTGCTCTCCGTGCTTTGTAACTAGCAAGAACAGAGACACGAAAAACCATCCCGATTAATGCTCAATAGCATTTAGTCAAAGAAAGGAAGATCATTCTTTTCATCCATGGCCTTCACCAGGTTTTCAGGCGTGGTTATATTCTGAAAGACAAGAAGGTTGCGTTGATGCCAAGAAAAAGGCGACGACTTGCTAGACAATAGCTTGAAGGATTGATCTCAGAAGTAGAAGTGGTTTAGACCGAGGTGCCAGCACCCCCATGACTAGTGAAAACCGTGCAGAGGTATAAAAATTTTCTTCCGCTGCGTTTCTACGTGTGCTCTGTTTCATGAACATGCTATTATATTTTTTTCATTTTCCCATGTTTAGCCTTCATCTGGTATCAAATTGTGGTTTATATGGTAATATAGGTTGCATGTTAGTGAATAAAACAAGTCAGATGATTAAAATCAGTGATTTTTCATGCTTTCTGGTATGGGTAGATTTCTCTGTTAGTCTCACGGTTGAGATATAGGAGCACTGCAAATGTTTTTTTCCTAAAACTTTTATAGTATTCATATAAGCCAATAATTAAAGGCATAGGCATTTGTGGATTATTTTGGATGAGTTTTGGTTGAAATCTATGAAAAAAATGGAGCCCAGGACGTCTGCAATGCATAGAGGATTTTCGGAGCAGAAGGTCATTGTAGCAGCTGAGCTGTGCTACATTCTGTGAGAGGAGCCGAAGCTGTCCAAGCCAGTTGCAGCTCCATAGCGCGCGCAAGAAAGCTTCCACGTGGAAGCCCGTTCCTCGCGCAAGCCTAGTTTTTGTGCAGCAGCTTCCTTGCGGAAGTTGCTGGTGATGACCCAGGTCGCGGGCACCCGCTCAGATCGCAGTCCATTGGTTTTTCCCATGGGCCATGATCTAGTATGGTAGGTGCATTGGACTAGCGGGAATTTTTTTTTTTATAAATTTTTTGGTCCCATACCAGACAAAGTTATTTTTTATTGCAATAGTTAATATTTTTTGAATATTTTGCTTGAAAAATAATAGTAAAGGTAATTTAGTATTACACAGGACTATTAATTAATTAATGTATTTAATTCTATTATGTGGAGACTTAGGTTAAAAGAATAGAAAAATATGAAAACTTTTATAGTTTTCTAACATATATATATATATATATATATATATATTTGTACCCTATTTGTGCGTTTTTTCAAAGACCAAAGTCTTTGGGAAATTTATGATAAGAAAAACATTTTTCAAATTAAAAAAATGGTTATTTTGAACTTGGACAAAAATTAATCCTCGAATATTTTCTCAAAGGATTTACTCATTGATATAGAAAATATTTTGGATTTAGATATTTTTGTAAGTTATAATGGAAAGTCATTTTTGTTTTATTTTTTGCACTAGAAAATTGTTTTTGTCAAATTAAACTTGAGATCAAAGTCTCTAGAAAGTTTAAAAGGAAATTTTTGGAAATCATTTAGTTCTTAACTGTGTAAAATAAATTCATAGAAAATCTTTTAAATGATTTATGAATTTAGATATTTTACAAAGAGTTAAGGGATACTTAATGGGATTTTTTCAAAAAGATATTTCCTTTAAAACCCCTTGTCTTAAAAGACTAAGTGGGAGAGGAGTTTTGACGGCCCCATGGCTTCCATTACGATCCTTATTAGAGATCATGGGTCCTTTTGCGTCACCCTAAGAGTAAACCCGTATAGGATGGGGATACTACACGGATTTTGAACTAATGGATGGATGTAATTAATAACTCGGGACACGTGCTATGATCGGCTAGCCCACGTTGGAGGTTATAGTGCGAGGAATGTCCATAGGAAATGAGAAGAAACAGTTATTCCACGATGGAGTTATCTTCTAGATCATTACTTAGAAGGAAAATTAATTTTTGGTAGTTAATACACTTAGCTTAGAAAATTGTTAATTTTCCCAAAAAGCAATGTCAGTTTTCCTAAGAGCCAAATTAATCATATTAAAGAAAATAGTGATAGAGTTAACTATTATTGCATTTAATATGAATATAAAATGCACAAATTATTTTTGTTTTTTAACAAATTGAGATTTCTTTTATTTTCGATTTTTCAGAAATGGTTAGTGGAGGTTCTTTTAGTCCTCTGGCCATTATTCTCCCTGAGATTAAGTTAACGGGTCCAAATTATGTGGACTGGAAAAGAAACTTGGACATAATACTTATTATTGAGAAGCATAAGTATGTCCTCTATGAAACCTGCCCTGTTATCGGAGAAAGTTCCACCGATGTTGAGCACGAGGCTGAGAAGGCATGGAAAAAGGCCGACGAAGTGGCTCGTTGCTATATGTTGGCCTCCATATCTAATATGCTCCAGTCCAAATACGAGCACATGGCCACTGCATACGATGTTAGCCAGTCACTAGCCATGTTGTTCACCGATAAGAGATGGCCCACAAGGCTGGAAGCTCTTAGGATGATTATAAACACTAAGATGGCTGAGGGAGTATCAGTCAGGAAGCATATGCTCAAAAATGATTGCTGCATTTGAGGAAGCAAAAGTCTTAAGCACTGTTATTGACCCCGAGAGCTAAGTGGACATTGTTCTCAAATCTCTGCCGAGCTCTTTTACTTAGTTCAAGTTGAACTACAACATTAACAAGTTAAACATAAGTTGAAGTATGGTAATGAAAGAGCTTCAGGTGGTGGAGAAAGTTATGAAGTCACATTCTAAGGCTATGATTGTTAGGGTTTCTTCTTCCAGAATTGGGCGTAAGCCCAAGAAGTTCAAGAAGAAGAAAGGAAACGCCGTAGCCCAGCCTAAGACCAGCCTAAGACCAGCCCAATAAGCCAAAGGATAAGTGCTTCAAGTATGGGCAGAAAGGACACTGGAAAAAAGTGTCCGGAGTTTCAGGCCAAGAAAAACCCTACATGTATTGTTCTCTATCTAGAGTTAGTTTCAATGGTTGGATAAATTTCCATTTAGATTATTGATTTAGGAGCTACTGATCATATTTGTAACTCTTTGCAAGGGTTTTGGAAGATAAGAAGACTCCAAAAGGGCAAGCATTGACTACGAATAGGAAATGGAGCACAAGTATGGGGCCGTTGCAGTGGGAGAGCTAGATCTTATTTTTTATTATAATAGAGTAGTCATTTTGAAGGATATTTTATATGTAACTAGATTTAGATAGAATTTGGTTTCAGTTGCAAAATTTATAAATTAGGGATATTCCGTTTCTTTCTATTCTGGTATTTCTATTAGTAGAAATGGAGAAGTTCTTTGTTCTGGGCACAAGTATGGAAACTTATTCTTCTTAAATCCTACAAATAATCAAATAAATAACGTTCAATCTGAACCTTTAAGTAAGAATAAAAAGACCTATGTTAATTACTCGTATATTTAGCATCTAAGGTTGGGTCATATTAACTCAACCAGGATTCAGAGATTAATTCATGATGGGCTTTTGGACTTATTAAGATTGAAAAGTTAGCCTTAGTGTAAATCCTGCCTTATGGGAAAAGTGACCAAAAGGTCGTTCACCCAAAAGGCTAATAGAGTCAAAAAGATATTGGGTCTTGTTCACACTGATGTGTGTGGTCCTTTGTCTAAACGACCTAGAGGGGGTTTTGAGTACTTCATCACTTTCACGGATGATTGTACAAGGTATGGTTATATCTACCTGATGAGGTGCAAGTCTGACTCTTTTGACAAGTTCAAAGAGTTTAAGACTGAAGTAGAGCATCAGATAGGTAAACTGATCAAAACTTTACGATCGAATCGTGGTAGAAAGTACCTCCTCGGTGAATTCAAGGATTACATGGTACATTATAGGATAGTATCACAACTCTCTATGCTGGGGACACCCTTGTAGAATGAAGTAGCTGAGTGAAGGAGTAGGACGTTGATGGAAATGGTCCATAATATACATTTTGAACTTGGTGCCTTCCAAGTTAGTATTGAGGACGCCCTACGAGATATGTACCTAGCGTAAGCCAAGTCTGAATTATTTTAGGATATGAGAATGTCCAGCTTATGTACTGATTAAGGAAGGTAAGTTAGAGCCAAGATTGAAATGATGCTATTATGTTGGGTATTCAAAAGGGACAAAAGGAGGCTACTTACAATGTGTGTATAGGAAATTGGAAAGCATAAACGTGATTTTTCTTGTCCTATATGCGGATGACATTCTATTCATTGGGAATGGTGTAGGAACATTATCATCTACTAAGGTTTGGCTGTCTAGTCAATTCAGGATGAAGGGCTTGAGTGAAGCCAGTTATATTCTCAGGATTAAGCTTCTTAGAAATAGGAAGTAGAGAATGTTAGGATTACCTCAAGTGACATACTTTGACAAGATGTTGGCTAAGTTTAGCATGGACTCATTAAAGGGAACTCTAATTCCTTGCAAACATGGGTTGTGTTTATGTTCAAAGGACTGTCCTAAGTCCCAAGAAGAAAAGGACAGAATGAATAAGATTCCCTACACTTCGGTTGTGGGAAGTCTCATGTACGCTATGTTGTGCACTGGGCCAGATATATGCTTTGTCGTAAGCGTAGTTAGCAGATATCAGTCAAATTGTAGGGAGGTTCCTTGGCAAGCTGTAAAGCATATTCTCAAGTATCTCAAAAGTATGATTGATTATATGCTAATTTACAGGGCTGATGACTTAGTTCCTACTAGATACACAGACTCAGACTTCCAAGGAGGTAAGGATGAGAGAAAATCCACTAGTGGATATGTCTTCATCTTGTCAGGAAGAGCTATTTCATGGAGGAGTATCAAGCAATCTTATATTGCTGACTCAACCATAGAAGCTAAGTATGTGGTAGCTTCAGAGGCATCCAAGAAAGCAGTATGTCTTTGGAAATTCCTTTCAAAACTTAGAGTCGTGCCACACATGGATAGACCGATTGTAGTGTATTGTGACAACACTTGAGTAGTCTTGCAATCCAAAGAACCCAAGAACCACAAGAAAGGGAAGCACATCGAGAGGAAGTACCACCTGATCCGGGATTTTATCCAGAGACGATAAATAGTGGTAGAACAAATAGCCTCGGAGAACAACCTAGCAGATCTCTTCACTAAGCCTTTGGCTGAGAGAGTCTTCAAGTGACACTTAGACGCCATAGGGGTGGGTACCTATGGACTTTCTTAGTCTTAGAGTGCAAGTGGGAGATTGTTGGAATGCATGCCCCTCTAGACTAGGTTTCTGATGTCATTATCGAATTTATTAATAAAATAATTTATTCTCAAAATTTTGTTTATGAATTTACATTTTATTTATGCACGATTTACGTGTGGAATGGGCCCATTATGTTTAAGCAAGTGATCTATATGAATGGTAGTCTTTTATAGTAAGGTATGGATCACGGGTTACTTAACACATAAACATTTGTTCTTAACCGATTGGTGAGAATGGGAATCTCAGCATGTTTAGGTTATTGTGTTATGAATTCTAAATGGGGAATAATTTACCTTTAGCCAGTGGGTAGTCTACTCACTTCATAGCATGAACGTATTTCGAATACGTAGAACCGGACATGTAATAGTGATTTCTAAAAGTACTATTTAGAAGAAACTCAGACTATTACTGCTACAGCGTGGACTAATACTCTACCGCTGAAGTATAAGTTGGTGATTTGATTAAGCTGGAAACATGTACTTTGATATGCTATAGTTGAGGTTCTATCGTAGAGTCGATATACTTGTATGTTGGGTATATGCGACTAGTTAGTTAAGACAAACTTGTATAAGATAGCTTCTACGCTATATCGCCCCTTGTGACTGTTCGAATGATCTAAATACCCATGGCCCTAGGGAACATGACTTGGATGTTAGCTTTAGGGTAGCTCTCTTGGAAAGCATAAACATTTTAGGAGTCATGGATTATTGGACTAGTGCTCTAAGGATGGTAGATGTCTTTTAGAAAGGTATTAGTACACTCTTCCTCTCTAAAATGTACGGCGATATGTAGAAGGGTAATTTAGTTATTACACTTTTAGGTCGGAGACTTTGCTAATGCAGTATTGTCCTATTTCCTATTTTTAAGGAATTGAGATTCATGCATATTTTGGTTAGGATGGCTTGATGGACAAGTCTGCTAATTGACTCAAAATATGTAATGATGAGCTTAATGCATATTTTGGTTATGTTAGCTTGATTGACAAATCTGTTAATATGAATCAAAACATCATGATTCCATGGATTGACAAATGAAGTGAAATTTATCTTTATATTCATTCATGATTCTAAGACGACAATTGATTGTGATGAATGCTAATTGATTCAATATTGTGTTTTTGATATAATTGTCTAGTTACATGAAATTGCATCATTAAGTTATATCTATTTTTATCTTTAGTTATTTTTTTTATTCTCTTCTTATTTTATTAGCTAAACAATAAAGATTTGGATAAAGTAAGGTGGGAGCCTAAGTTCTTGTAGATTCGATACTTACTATTCCCTATACTATACGCACATTTTGGAAGTACAAAATCTTGAAATCAAGTCCTATTTTCAAACGCACTTCATAGCTAGCATCTTTCTAACTACTATTCATATATGCATATACATAGGGGAAGTATTGCTTTTTATAATCTATTCTCTACACCTCCTCATGTACATATTTTTTTGGTGACTACTATTTGGCTATTTCCTTGAGAAATAGTCCTTTTTATGGAAGGAAGGAGGATAAGGAGGTTGGTTAGACTATAGGCTCATTGAGCCATGCTTATATGTACAAGCTTAAATTTTTTTATCTTAATTTCATAAGCACTCTTTGAGTCCTATAATGATGGAATGCATTTCAGCTAAAAATATTCTTATTTCTCTCGATCTAACATGTCCATACTGTATATATCATTATTTTTCATGTTACAATCTTATCAAGTTTGTCGTCACTCAAAAAGGGGGAGATTGTTAGCTCTAAGGGCATTCTCTTATGTTTTGACTTATAACAAACATTGATGAGAACTAACTTATGTGATTTGTATGTGATAGGATGTTTGACCTTAGTTCTTCCAAAGGCGTGCAAATGAGATTGCTAAGCAACTCTTGAGCAATGGAATCCAAGTAAGGTATAACTTCAACTTTAGAGCTTTCAAATCGTGAAGTCTTTGTGAAAGAACTATAGACTAGGAATCATTGTTAAGGTATTATTTGTAAATGCTTATATCACTCTACCTTATGATCAATTTGATTTTACCTTGAAGCACACAAATAAAATGATTTCAAAGAGTAGGTATTCAAATGTTTGGATTGAGTAGTTTGGATGGACCTCTGAATCCAAAATTCCATCCAATAATCTGTACCATTTTTCAAAATGTTTCTTCTTAAAAAATTGCCATTTTAGACTCACATTTTGAATGGACATCCTTCCACTTTGTGAATCTAAAATCTTAAAAATCCTAACAGAAAGTAACTAGCCATTACAAGCCATTGAGACTTTAGTTTTGGCTCCTATAAAAGCCTTATAACTTGATTTTGAAGTAGATTTTTGTACTATCTTTTTTAGAAACATTCTTACACTTTAGAATACAAAAATCTCCCTTTTCTTTTGTGATTCAAAGTAAAATCAATTTGTTCCAAAGGTAAAAATGTATTACTGCTTAGTGGTAGATATCTGCTCAATCTGTGAGCTATTTCTATATTCTATCTTCAATCAGTTCTGTATCAAGGTTAAGGAGGTAAAATATAGTTAGGGTGAGCCTTAATTGTTGTGTTTAAAGAGGTTGGGAGTAAAATCAAGTGTGGTGATCCTCTTGTGTAATATTGGTGTCGCCTACCACTATTCTTTTAGGAAAAAAAGTTTTAGTGATTAGGTTGAAATTCATAAATGGGTACTTAAGGTAGTGGATGTAGATCGGTTTAAGATTTAACCACTATAAATCCTTGGGTCTTTTCTTTTGCATTTTATCAGCGCTTTATCTCTGTATTTTCACTAGTCATCAGATCAAAGAACTCTCTCTCTATCTCTACAATTATTGATTAGTTTTAAAGACTTTTATATTCTATAGAAAGTTTGTCATTGATATCTCAATTGTCCATCTTAAATAAAGATCATCTTCTCATCATTTAGTGCTGATTTAAAAGATCCCTGACTGAATTCTTAAAGCTATGAAGCAAGTATACATTTTTGAACTCATACACTATTCGTCCTTTTTTCAAAAACACATCAAAGATTTTTCATTTGCATTTGTTTATCATAAACCTTATTCCCCCCCCCTAAGATTTATCATTCTTCTCACATTCTTTCAATCTCTGCACAAATTGTATTTCAAGTTTTGACCTTCTTACCCTTTTATGATCCTCTATTACTTGACAAGTCTCTTGATCTTGATCCTTATTTTATCTTCTTGAAGGTCCTTCAATCCTTCCTTTAGCACCAACCTCTTCACAATCTTTTTATTCCTTGGCTTGGTGATTTAGTTTGTATGAATCCTCCATTAAAAGCCTTTACAATTTGAACCTTTTTTTAACATCATGAAATGTGATTTGAATCTCCATCCACTTTCTTTAGCTTTGACCTATTGCTTAGATAGATTCCTATCACAAATCATTCGATTTTTTATTTTTATTTTTTGCAATATTCATATCGATAACCATCTCGAAGTATACAAAAATAGTCCTAAACTATACCTAATAGAAGAATCAAAATTAGAATAGAATATATGATAGGGTATTCTAATTTTTTTCTAATGAGTAAACGATTAGAAAAAATAGAATCAATTCTAATTTTTTCGTAATGACAAAAAAGATTAAGACTTCTGACTAAATGATAAAAGTATGTTGAAATTTAATTATTAGTACTATTTTTGGATTAATAATATTTCATATGATATGGTCGATGGAGATTTAGTTGCTGAAAACCAATCTCTTTTTTCATTATATATCATTTTCAATTATACTATTTACAAGATGAGATTTTAATATTCTTAATTCTTTTATTTTTAAGTGCAAGCTTTTTTAGAACTCTTTATAAAAATTATAATTTTTATCATTTTGGCCTAAAATAATGAAAGTTCCATTATTCAAAATAAAAATTTTAAAATATAATATTAAAAATAATTTTGCCAATAAATAAATTAATTTTATTTTACTTAACATTTATAAATTTATAACAACAAGAATGTTAATAATAAATAAGTATATATGTGTGTGTGTAGGGGGGGGGGGTATGAAAAAGAGTTGTGGAGTGCACTATACATTGTCTTTTTCTACATCAGCCTTTTATTTTACTCCCTCATTTGTTTCCTTTCATCCTCCATTTCCTTCTCCATAGAAACCCAAAAATTTTCACCTCATCTTCTCTGCCGTTCATCCCTCCATTTTCTTCTTCATTTCAGTGTTCATTCTTCCAATCTATCCTTTCAGTCGCTAATCTTCTTCTCCATTTTCTTCTTCATAGTTGTCACCAATCCTTTTCTTCATTTTCTCCTCTCAGTTGTCAAGCTACACTACCAGAGAAAAGAGTAGCATCCTTCATGGTCATTGCCATCCTTTGCTGCTACCGCTAATAATTTTGATTGTATTGATTGAAGCCATTGTGGGGGAATCCTTTCTGCACCACCACTATCGGAGTCCTTTTGTAAAGTAAGTAAGATTTTTAAAAAATGGAAAAAAGAATGTATATTTCCATGTTGTGCAGTTCATATCTCTTTGTCTATATAGTTCTTATTTTTGTTATGCATATTTGTACAGAACAATAATGGTAGTAACAAATTCAACTCTAACATTTCAATCATCTATTCATGTGAATGATTGGATTGATTTGACTGACAAGGAGAAGAAAATTATCGTCGTCTTCAAGTCCTCCACCACTTCAATCTCCAAACTCAACTCCGGGTTGTTGGCGGCTGGGTTCTCGATTGGGTAACTCTTCAGTGATTATGAATTTTGTCTTTTGCATATTTTTGGAAAAAAGTTCTCTTTCTCAGTGGTCGTAGTATGGGTTCAAACTTGTGTTTGACACAATTGAAAGTGCTTTGAATTTTTGAGTTTGGTTGAGAGAATAAAATTTGGCAGTTTGGCCTTAAGCAAGCCAAACATGGCTTGGTGTTTGGTAGCACCATGTTGAGGGAAACTTGGTGAATTTTGTGATAGATTTATAGAAAGAACTGAGATACGTTATAAAAAATGTATCTTGTGCCACCTTAAATGTTTTTTGGGACTCAGTAGCAAGCTAGATAATTCATTCACGTATTGACATCAATTTTTAGAATATAATGCATTTTATGCAAAATGGAATGTCTCTATTTTTAAATAAAAATTTAAACTGCAGATGTCTATTTGTCTAAATGTCTATATTTTAGTCTATTTATTTTGGTCTTGCTTCATGTAACACCCCACTACCTACGTACCCTAAAAGGAGTGAGGATATTGCATTGTCCTTAGGACAAGGGGCCTTTATAACTAGGCGAAAAGATATTAACAAAAAATGAACTAAGTTCAAACCTTATTACAACTCAATCAAAACTTATACACGTCTCAAAAACCTTAAATAAAAATTCTTGAAATAAATTATAATCATAAATCATAAATAAAATCTTTAAGTCTCAAGGCAAAGTAAATCTTCAAAGCATGATCTTCCTATAAAACTTGATACAAAACATGATGAGAATTACTTCCCAGTAAGTCCTGTGTATGCTCATGTCAAATTGAGAAATATTTCATGTAAGCAGCTTTAAACAAATCTTAGAACAAATTGCAAGTTATATTATTACGCTTTTGAACATAGAGTGGTGTTTTACATTTATATTTTTCAAACAAAAGTGCACATTTAGAAAAGAAATAACCACTCTAAAAGAAAGGGGATTATGAAACTCTGCATCATAGTCGAGGTCATAAAATCATGCATCATGACTATGTATTGTGAAACAATGCATCACAATACAAGTGGGTGATCAACCCTTTGGGTAAAATACTTCTCCATCTCTACATCTAACTTACTAGTTGTCCATTTTTGGAAAATAACCTACGTAGACTAAGACACTAGCATAGACCAGCTTGATTAATCAGAACTAGCCGTTAATCTAGAAAGAGTTTTGTCTCGATAGAGGCCTCTACCAAAAGACTTACCCTAACCTTATAAAGATAGTTCTAACTAGCCTACCATTATTGAGTACTCAACGTATGTTGTTCTGTACAAGGAAAATTCACACAAGCTTTGCAGTTTGAAAATGAAATCATGGTTAACCATTTTTAGTTTGAATCTTTTATTCAAAAGAGTGAGTATTTTAGTTAGAAATTTCTGTTTAAGAAAATCATTTAGTTTCAATAAGCAAAAGAATGTGTATGATCAAAAGAGAAAAGAAATAACCATGGTTGTATTCTAGATACACATTGCCAATTCATAGCAAAAACCATACTTGGTTTGCAATATTTCATTTGTCTTGAAAATAAGTTTTTACTTGTTTCTTGTCTCACATATAAAGTCTTCTGATGTCTTGATCAAAGAAACCTAGTCCCGTCTAAGGAAAATATAAGGAATAGGTCACTTGTTAGTGTTATGCCTTAGAGGTAATCACTTGTATTCTGTGTATTGAGCATTATTGAATAAAACAAGGCATTCTTTATCTTTTAGATTGTTTTATTTATGCTTTCGTGTAAAATAACCGTTAGCTAAAGTCCTAAGTGCAACACTATATTAAAGAAATCATGATAGAGATCATGATGTGGAGTTTCTACTACACTGGATAGTGTTCATACTTAAACTATCCATAGTTATAGTATTAATAAGATTGGACATCATTAATACGTTAAGACTAGCACGTATTATACTTCCTTATTTGATTTGGCGGTGGTTCTTACATCTGTCAGTATTATAATATTCAAAGTTAATACGTGGATATTTATTACTTGAACAAGTACATTAGATAAGCTGACTATGAGATGATCACATGGATAACTATTTAGTGCCAGTGAGAGAAACTCATCATAACAAATGTACAAGTATCATTAGACTTGAGATCTCCAAGGTACTTTATTTGCTAAGTGTTGGACTTTGATTTCAATCTCTAGAGTCCTAACAAGACCGCTTATAGGATGGATATTAGGTACAACATGAAGCAAATGAAAGTAGTTGAGAGGATCAATAAATGATTCACCACTCCTAATAGTAGGAGCAAATATCTTATGGCCACTTTTAAGAATCACTACTCGAGAAGTTCTTGGCCAAGGTAATTGTATATTGAAAATAGTTCCAATTGATATATATATATATATATTGAATAGTAGATTCCGAGAACAAGTACTAAATATTATTCTGGAATGAGTTGGCACTAATTTCGTACTCCAAAGCAAATGAGATATTATATGATGAAAGGAGTTTATTGCACTATTATTTGCTATTGAAAAGTTCATGTCAAGCCATTTGACTTTCTGGACTTTTGGGTGATTATGATGTGTTGCTAGATACCTCTCATGATCTACTGAGCATGGATTTATTAATTAGAGAATTAATAAATCAATCCTTATTAGAATTAATGAGTTAATTCTAGAATTATTAAGGATTATTAATTTTAAAGATGTTTAGATTAATTTATATTTTACTACCAATAGACCAAAAAACCTAATTGGTCACACTCTATAGAGAATTGAGTGCTCAATAGGTTATTTGATAACATTACAGGGTTGATTATGAAAAGAAGAAGTTGTTGTGGTCAAATTATTATTAGTTATAAGTTGTGGGCCATCTTATACTTAACAAAAATCATAATAACAATTGGTAATTAAGAATCCATGTTTGTTATGGATTCTGATTACCAAAAGATAATATATATATATATAATTTCTGTAGGATTTTATGATTTTTGGAAGATTTACACAGAGAGTTTTTTTTTTTTTCATGAAAAAAAACCAAAAGCCATCTTCATCTTCTTCTTCCAGAAACAACAGTAAACCTAGCCACCAATTTAATTGTGCTAGCACCAAAGTCTGGTGGTTTTGAGCAACATTCTCGTGTGGAATTTATTGGAGACAATCCTATAGTTGGATTGTGGTGTTTTGGCGGAATGAAATAGAAGACATTCTTGTGTTTGTTGGATCACACCTCAGAGCAGAGGAAATTTTTTTTTTTGAACTACAGAGACACCATAAGGTAATTACTCTCTCATGTTTTGATTCCATTAATGCATAAATATGATCCTTGCTATGGAATTCCTATTTTCTTTTCGCTGTGCAAATTTGGTTTTGCAAGGGGAATTCCTACATTGGTATCAGAGCCTTCTTTTATGCGTTAATGGGTTGTATCTTTGGCTATGAAATATGTTTCATTGTAATCTCTTTGTCTTCTGTGAAAATTATTTTTCACTTGAGTAGTTTGTGAAAGAAAAAAAATGATATTGTGGGCTATTGTTGCAACAAATACGGCTTCTATAATAGTTACAAAAGATGATTTTAAACAAGAATTAACATGTTAGTTCTTGTAAGAAGAAAAAAAAAAAAAAAAAGCTTTTTGGGCGTGTTGTTTTGTAACCGTAAAAGGAAATTAGTTTTTCCCAAAACTATCGTTTTTTCTGAACAAATTTTGATTTGTTCTATTTTTGTTTTACTGAAAAGAATTGAAAGAGTTCATAGAACAAAAACAAAAAAATTGGAATGTCTCAAAGAATTGTTCTCTGAAATTGTTGTAGAATTCTTTGAAGAATTTTTCCAGAAATCGTTTCTGGGAAGACAAAGAAGAGAAAAAAAAAAAAAAAACTTTTGCCCCAAGCTGTGGCTCACTAGGAGCTAAGCCGTAGCTTGAGGCACATGATTTCCAAGCCACGGCTTGGAGTCGCAACTCGTATGGATTTGGCTCCTAATTTATGCTGCTTGGTGGATTGTTTTGTTGCAATCCTTGGCAGGCTTATACAAAGCTTCTACAGGATGCAACATCTTTTATATTATTTTTTTTTTCCTTTTCTTTGTTTAGTCAAAGCTCACGACTTTGTCTTCTTGCTTAAATGGCCCACAGATCATTTTTTTTTTCACTTGATGCCCAATTTTTTTTCCCAAAGTCATACTTTGGACCTAACATATAATTTTTCCAAAAAATCTTGTTTTTGGAAAATTAATATATTTTCTAAAATATTGATTTTAGATTATATGTTATTTTAATTCCTAAAAAATGATTTTAGCAATTAATATTTTCTAAAATATTGATTTTAGAATTTATCTATTTTTCTAAAATAGTTATTTTGGAATTAATTTTAGAAATTAATATATGTTCTAAAATATTGATTTTAGAAGGGATTGGGAAGGGAAAATCTCATTGAATGAGGGATGGAAAATCTCATTGAATTCGGGACTGTCGTTTTTTTTCCCAGATAAGGGGACCCAAAAATTTTTTATCAAAATTTGATTTTGAGAGTAACTATTTTATTTTTCTAAAATAATGATTTTGGAAGTTTATATTTTATATAAATCTATCCAAAAATTTCTAAAATTTGATTTGAGAAATTAAAAAATATATATTCTCTAAAATTTTGATTTTAGATTTTATTTTCAAAATAGTGATTTTGGAATTGTATGCTATGTTTTATTTTGCTTAATGTGTTTTGCGCATGATGTTAGCAGGGTGGATGGTTATGGACTAAAACCAAATATATCTGTTCATGCATTATTTACAGTTTTGGTTTTAATGAAATAGGGCCTACTTGTCCTGCCTTCTCTATTATTCTTGTGTAATTTCTTTTCTCATCTAAACTTCTCTTGAATGTAACTCAAGGTTTCTTTACTTATGACATTTATGCAACTAGATTACATAGGTTAGATAGAGCTAGAAAAATTATTCACAAACAATGGAGATGAAGACCAAAATGAGGCGAGAGGGTAATACCTTCTACTTATATCATGCATGAACACATAGGGTTGACCATATTAATTTCCTTCATGGCTCTAGGAAATTAATTTAGGAATAATCCATAACCGTACCACGTAATTATTCTTTTTCAATGTATGGATATGATGATATTATACATGCTATTTGTAAGACACAAATATTACAAATCCTTCAATTAAAATTAAACTAATGTATTCCATTAATATAGTGAGAACGAGAGTCTTTTTTCGAGACTAGGTTATTGGGCTAACCCAAGCCTACTTGGCATTGGGCATGTTCAAGCTATGGAATTTTAAATTCTTGATCATTGGGTTGGGTTTAACTAATTTCTTTATCCTAATTGGGCTAACTCAAGCATAAAGAAAATTAGAGGAAAGATTAGGCTAGCTTAAAATCTTTAAGATTAAAAGAGTTTAATCACCCAATGATCCGATAATTACATTCGATGTAATTGGTATTGGATACCTACCATTAAACTTAAGGGTGGCTTGTTGGGCAAATACAAGGTCATTCTTGAGGAATTTGGATATCGATCCGCTAGGAGAGCTTCCAATGGGCTTTTCTGATTTAATGCTAAGGGCTATTGGTTTGAGTAAAATTGTGGAATAATAATGCGCTTTATTAAAGACCTAATTATTTGCATTACATGTGCATATACAGTTAGCTAATTTTCTTTCTTTATATCTAGGTCATCTACATTATGTCGACCATTCTAAACCTACATTGTATCTTGGAAACTAACAAACTTTTTTTACTGGTATAGAAACTTCAGAATTGTTCTCAAGTTGGAAAAGTTGTTCTACATGTTAGATACTCCTATTCCGCCACCACTAGCTCAATATGCTCATACTGATGAGCATGCTATCCACAAAAAGCATAAAGAGGACAGCGACACAACATTCTATGTGATGTTGGCGTCAATGACCCCTGAATTGCAAAAACACCACGAGCATATAGATGCTTACTCAGTTATTTTAAATCTTTGAGAGCGGTTTGATGCCCAAGCCAGAATGGAAAGATATGAGATATCAAAACAACTATTCCGTTCGAAGATGGCCGAGGGTACTTTTGTGGCCACTCATGGGCTAAAGATACTGAGCTTAATTGAGAAGCTCAGATCTCTTAGTTTTATGATGGACAATGAATTAAGTATTGACTTAATTCTGCAATCTTTACCAAGTAGTTTTCTACAATTTATGATTAACTATCAGATGAACAAGATTGAATCCACCATACCCATGTTGATCAATCTATTCAAAACTGCGGAGTCCTTCATGAAAAAGGAATCCAATGCAGTTATGTTGGTAGAATCTTCTTCTTCTAGGAAGAAATTTCCTAAGAAGAAAAAGCTGGCTTCTACTAAGCTCAAAAGTGGTGTGAAAAAGAAGGAGGCAGCCACCAAAGGCCCATACTATCATTATGGAAAGATGGGTCATTGAAAGTGCAACCGCAAAGCCCACTTGGAGACCGTCAAGGAAAAGAAGTAGAAGGAGAAGCTTGAAAACACTTCTACTTCTACTTCTACTCCTGGTATGTTTGTGATTGAGGTTCATGCTGCTTTTAGAAATGAGATATGGGTATTAATAACCGGATGTAAATCTTATTTGGGCAATAACTTGTAGGGACTAAAGGACAGTAGAAGATTTGAGAAGGGCGACTTTGTAACACCCTTACTAAAAGTAATAGCAAAAGCATATCAATTAGGTATCGCCTCGTCTAGTTACCTAGACAGGGGGTCTTTATAATGAAGAACCAAAAGAGTACATATAAGGTCTAGACTCATACAACGTTCCAGACTGATGGCCATATGTATATATAACAAAGAATCTTAAATATGCCAACTCCATACAACATTAGTAATATAGTGCATAATCAAAAGAAAAAGCATCCGGACCTATGTTGTTGTCACTGTGGTGTTGTCCCTCTATCCGTAGGTTTGTGCAACTCTAGATCCTTCAAAAGAGTAAGATCAAAGATACGTGTGAGCGAAAAATCACCTAGTGAGTCCCGTGTGTGTTAGTGCTTTATAAAAGAATCAAAGTACACAAAATCTTTGTGGAAGAGCTTAACATTTTCCTACTGGAAAACAATTCCAAAACTCTCTAAAGATGAGTTTATTCAAAACTCAATCATTTTTAAAAAACTGTGTTTCAATTTCAAATTATTACCCCAATTTTCAAATCACAGGTACTTCTCCAATAAAAAGTTGACTTGTATGCAAAGCTTTATAGGGCTTCGGCTTTGGCACCACATATCATTGTACTTAGACCGTAGCCTACAACACTCAATTGTGCATCGCCAG
Organism: Voacanga thouarsii; assembly: GCA_026120185.1. Lineage (NCBI taxonomy): Eukaryota > Viridiplantae > Streptophyta > Magnoliopsida > Gentianales > Apocynaceae > Voacanga > Voacanga thouarsii. The sequence goes on along the minus strand of JANUWF010001224.1, from coordinate 3,118,729 downwards.
AAAGGGAAGTACACCACAATGTACTACCGAGAATAAATAATAGGTATACTGTAGCATACCAAGTACACCGCAGCTTACTACTGAGAATAAATAATAGGTATACCGCAATATATCAGGTGTATCGCAGCACATTCTTACCACCATAAGCTAGGGGTCCCAATCTTAACATTAATCACCATCGAGGTGGCAAGGAGTCAAACACACTGAGTGTCCCCACTTGACATTTAGCGAATGACTCAAAATAATATGCACCCGCAGACGCGGCAATTGCCAGATGCTAAATGGCTAGCTAGGATGACTCATCTCAATGTCCTATCACCCTATTTGGAGTAAGACAAACACTAAAACTGATCGGGTTACTTGGAGTCATCTATCTCTAACATGAGCTAGTACAAAAATCAAAGTTCTTGCTGAGTACTCAACGTTACCAATACCATCCCCTATTAACTGATTAGGCCAGAGGGTCATTTGTTCCCTCAGGATTTTCAAAATAAACATTTTTGGGGCAAAATATTATTTTTCAGAAATTGATTCCACTGACTCGTAAGTCAAATAATAAATTTCATAGGCTCCACGGGGCCTATCAATTCATTCCATGGGCATATCAGGCCAATAAAGCAATTTTCAGGATCAAAATGTAGTTTTCCAAAAGTTAGTCTCATACCGAGATATTATTTTCCAAAACCATGTTGAAACAGAGTAGAGAGTTCTTTTCTCATATTAAAACAAGTATTTGGGTCGTTTTGCCTGTACCCAATTTTTTTTAAAAAAATCATTTCCAAAGGCATTCAGGTCATTTTACCCATACCCGAATCCAAAAGACTTTTTTAGGGTATTTAGGTCATTTTACTCTTACTTGATTTGAAAAAGTATTCACAAAAGTTTCAATAAGGATATTTTAGTCATTTACTGAATACCCGATTCCAAAGGTTTCCACAAAGGTTTCCATAAAATATTCCAATAAGGACATTTGAATCATTTTTCAATTACCTGATTCCAAAAAGAACTCATTTCAAGAAATCCAAAATTCTAATCCTAAAAGAGGATTAAATTCAAAATTTCCAAACATATTTCCATAAAATGTTCTAGTTCAATTTATAAATACCCGATTCTAAGAATTACCATTTTTCAGAAATCCCAAGTGTTTAATCCAAAAAGGACCAAATTCACAAAATTCATGCTTTAATCATCCGTTAAGGTTTCCAAGCTAAATATGAAGTTTATGTGAGCCCAAAGTAGCAAAAGAATAAATCTTGCTTAGAAAACCTTAAATATATTCAGAGAATTTCAAAGCATTATAAATTATAGCATTTCATGGAAAAGTGAAGCACACTAGCTTTCAAAAGATTTTAGAAATCAAAATGACTCACCTCGTGTCTTAATTAACTTTTCCCGTTCACGGCCGTTCAACCACTGTTTCTATCATTTCCAACGTACCGTTGGTCGTTTGCTGATAAACCTACACTAAACATCGTTTTAAGGTTTAGTTGTATTTGGTCAAAAAATAGCCGACAGTTAGCTGACATTTAGCCAATGTGCCCGACAGGCAGCTGACGTCCAACCGACGTTTAGCTGACAGGGCCGATGGTTCGCCAATTAGGTTGATGGTTAGCTGACGGTTAAGGAAAATGTTCTACTTTTGTTCACGTCATTTTTTCGTCGTTTGTTCAATTCTTTCATTTTTCTTTTTCCATATCATTTCTCCCTTCATGAACAAGGATTTAGCTTCATACTTTCCCATTATATCATCCCAAAATCACATAATTATTCTTCCTTAAGTTCATTCACTTTCCAACCAAAATCCTAAAATTTTGCTGTTTTGACACACAATGTTGTTTCATACATAAATTTCAATCCACAACTCCGACTTGTCTCTATGATATACCAAATGACAATAAGACTCTTAAATTTACTTCTATGTAAGCCCTTTTCAGAGTCTTTGCTCTCGTGACATAATATAGGGCAAAAACAGCCCCAATAGTTTTGCTTCAATTATGCTATTTATGCTCTCCTTTGTTTTCCTTTAGCCTTTAACACCTTGGGAACATTTATTCATTCAATTTTTCTTCAAAACATCTTTGATTTCTAATTTTCAAATTCCAATAACTCACAAGAGTCATGCTTATTCAACACAAATTCACTTCTTTTAATCAAATGCTAGTATAATTCATTTTTCCAACCAAGTAAATTCCATTTTCATTCTACTTTGGTCATCATCTCATCAACCAAAAGCAATCCTACAAACTACCATGAATATTTAGTTCTTGCTCACACAAAACATTTTCCATAAACCTCCTAGGCAGACGGCACATATAAGCATACATAAGGTTCATACACAAAGTTCACAAATCCTAGCTTGAGATCTAAAATCAAGACATGAAAAGCATGTTTTCATGTTATAATTCATATCAAAATAATCATCATTCACCCAACAACAACTATAAATCTAGCAATGTGAGCTTTTACCTTGTGTATAAGGCTATTTAGTGTGATTTGCTCCTAGAACTTCTAAAGAACTCACACACAACACCAAGAACACACACTGTCTTTCTTTTTCTCTCTTGTTAATTTCTTTTTCTCTTGTTTTTCTCTCCTTAATGCTTTCAAAATTCAGGCTGTATAACAGCCTCTTCTCGCCTGCATTCTTCATCAAATTTTGGCTTAATTGTATGGTGGTTAAAACATAGGTATGTTCCAATAAAAATTTACACACCATTTCACTTATTTTTCTTCTTCCAAATTTCCTCTTTTTTTCTCTTGTATGGCTGCCAATTTTCTGGCTATTTTTCAGCCACTCAATCACTTCTTAATGGTTAAAATATTGGCCAATTACATTGCAAAAGACCTTAAGTAATTGGCCCTACACAAATGATGTGTTCCAATCACAAAAATATACATAATTCTTTATTTATTTTTTAATTATTTAATTGCATGTATCTTGCATGAATTTCCTCATGCAACCTCTTATAAATTGACACATTTCATGGGCTACAAATCACAAAATGCCACACGTCCAAATTTTCGATCGCATTTTCAATTTTTCTCAAAATTGACCAAAATCGAGTCCGAAATGAAAAAATACTTTATTTTACCTTCAACTCCAAAAATTTCACTGAATCCATTGTCTATCTCAATTTGTTCAAATTTTTGGTCAAAGTCGCGAGCATGGTTAAAATGACGAAAATGCCCCCAGTGACCTAAATAACTTAATTCACACCAGAATGTGCGTTTCATCACACTGATAAATTTTTGTTCACAATGTACCCTCAAATTCTTATTTTATTAATAGTAGTAGCCTTCTGAAGATTTAGGGTACGGGGTAGAACAAATCTAATAATTACATCTAGGTCCTGACAAAATATTATTATACCAAAGTATTTGTTTCATTACATCGATTATCTTTTGTTCTGGTCATTGATACAAATTTTCATGCTATTACAAGTAGTAGCCAATCGAAGGTAAAAATGCAGGGTATTACATTGACGTGGACCAACACATTGCAAATGGAACAAAGGTTATTGCACTTGCTGTGGGGACTTACTGTTGAGGATATGCCCTAGAGTTAATTTGTACTTATACTATTGTCATTATGTTTTATATAATAATATGAGGCTTTCCTTTCCATGAATAGTGAGTTTTATTTTGTTGGTCATCAAGTACGTGACTTGATAGTAAAACCCTATAATGAATACAATGACTATTCTAAAACTATCCCTAATCGATTATTATTATTGGAATAATAATAAATTAAGATTAGTATGTTTGTAACTTGATGGCTATGTTTTACTGGCCAGGATATTTGTGATATCGAGTCAAGACATAAATAAATTTTAGAAAACATGTATTGGACATGACCCACTGTGAGAGTACTTCATGGAATATGTCATAAGTACTTTCTAGCCATAATAATATTGAAAGTCCTTCGACCTAAATTCATCATAGTTTCCTACTTGATAAGTTCTACATTTTGACATTGTCTAAAGTTGTCTTTAACCAGATAATAAATTAGACTACTGTTGGATATATAATAAATCAAGGAGAGGAATATGATTGATTGTGAAGAAATTTGTCCCTCTCAGTTATAGGAGAGATATCCATGGGCCCCTTGATAAGTTAGACTGTTAAAAATGCATGTCCATGCTCAAATATATCAATCTAAGATATTGATATCATTTGTTTGAACAGTCTACTATGAAATCAAGAAATAATTGATTAAGCTTAATAAGGATGATATGCTCCGTGCGTTATGCTTAATCTGGATATCGTGTGACAAAAGGACTAAATATAAAATTATGGTTTGGTTCAAAGAGATCACCGATCTTCATTTAACCTGGATAGTTATAATGTTTTGCTAGAAACCGCTTATAACATGTGGGCCATTTAAATATGATTAGGCACACTGCCAGTGTTAAATGAACCTATAGGGTCACACAATAAGCGAACTTGTTAGGTTATTTTTCTGGTGATCAGGTTTGATGAATCTGGAAATATATCTAAGTTAATCGTACTTAGAAAATTTACCAGATACAATGAATCTGGAAATATGTCCACATTTGATGTATCTGGATGTTGTCCAGATTATAAGAATATGACTCGGTAAATTAATTAGTTAAATTACCGAGATAATGGCAGAATCTTATCATATCAGTTTTAATTTAATTTGAATTTAAATTAGAATATGATAAGATATTATTAGGGTTAGACTCTAAGAGGTTAGGGGGTTTTTAAGAAAACCCTAGCCATCTTTTCAATAGTCCAATTTTTCGGTTGAGAACATTCGTGCCATTCTCTACCAGAAAAGAAAAACAAAAACCTCTCAAACCCTAGGCGCTAGCACTCCCCGGGTATCGAGTGAGTTCGCGGTATGAATCCGATAGAGGACGTTCGCATACTGCAGCATCTGGTGATTGTTCGGGTTGAACGTATAACAGCGCAACCAGAATCGAAGGATTTCGATTACAGCAACCAGAGGTAATTCTTAACCCTTAGATCTTCTTAATCGTTTACTTGGGTCCTCAGGAGGGATTCGTGGATGTTTTCGCGTTTAGGAGTCCACGAATTCTCACAGTGGTATCAGAGCAACTTGCTAAATGATTAGGTTGATTCATCTGTGTTAATCGTATTATTAAATACATGTATGATATGTATATATGAATTTAAACGGTATGTATCAGCATGTTCACATGATTATGATTTTAGAATACTTAGCATGCAGACTGCCTGAATTAGGTTTAATATGTGCGTCTTAGTCACCTGATCAGACCCAGATTAGTTGCAGATTGTCTGTAAATTGGTCTGTTTTAATATGATATGGTATCATAAGCATGCTATCCGTCGTTCTATATTTGCGAATTGTTTTTATTAATCGGCCATGATAATATGTTATCTGTATAAATATGATTAAAAGAACGCATATTATCTGTAATATGAATTTTCACGGCGATGGTTACTAAGGGGTGGTCCGAACGTTAATTTGATTAATATTCAGAAATCGGAAGGCAAAATCTCATTCAATGAGAGAAGAAAAAATCGTTTTTCCTTCCGGGGGCGCTGCCCCCTTGACCCCCGCCCGCTGACCGGCCAGCGGGACCTCCGCCAGGGGCACTGCCCCCTTGGACCCCGCAGGGGCGCTGCCCCTTGACCCCACCAGGGGCGTTGCCCCTTGGAACCCTAACTAACTGTTCATTGTGTGTTATTCGTCAGTGTTTTTTATTGTAGTTGTGGATTATTTTGAATAGTGCATAGCATGGCCCGTTTTATCCCAATGTGATTGGCTGGTTACATTATGGTTATTTTAAGTTGTAATTTTTAAATATGGCCTGCGTGTCGTTTTTCATTGTTGTAAAATTGTACTGCTTTCCTAGAATAGGAATTATTTTAATTTTACTATCCAATGTAAAAGAAGACGACAACCGACATTTACAACCAAGGAGGAGTATGCTCAAGGCATTAGAGAATGCTTAAGGAGTTCATATACCTAGATTGACCACCTTGATCTTCACTTTGCTCGTGATGATCAACATAGGTTATGGGCCATGCTATGTCACTTTTATTTATGTCTTGCATACATATTTGATATGTTTATTTCCTACTTACTACAATCAAATTTTTTTTAAAAAAAAAGAAAAAAATTTAAGTGTTAAATGCCTTCCAAAATCAAAGACTTGTTATTACTTGAATCATCATATGGTCATTCCTACCAAAGTAGGATGCTTTTGATTATCTGAGTGAGATAAGATGGAAAATAGTTTTCCATATGTTTGATATGGTTTGACTTAACTGGGCTATCAAAATGGTTTTGGGCCTAGGGTATTTTATGAGATATTTTAGCCGGGACATTTGATGTCTATCTTATTTAAAATTAGAGTTTTATTTAATTATAAGATGAAAGCCAAAGCTTACTTATGATTAAAATAAAATATTTTTCCCCACTACGAAACATCAAAATGTTGAAGTTTCAAAAAGTTTAAATGCTTTTAGTGGGAGTTTTTCGTTAGAGTCTCAAAAAATTAATTACTTTGCATATTTTTGTATGTAGATAATGGCAACAAACGAGTTGGAATAATTCATTGCGATCCGTGGCTTGAGAAAGACAAGCTTAGTGGGACTAACTTTCTTGATTGGGCACGAAACTTAAGAATTGTTCTTAAGCAAGAAAAAAGGCTCTATGTTCTTGAAAATCCTATTCCCCCTGCTCCAGCAAATAACGCCTCAAAAGCTGAAAAAGATGCTTATAGTAAGCACAAAGATGACTCCAACGATGTTACTTGCCTCATGCTAGCAACCATGAACTACGAACTTCAAAAACGAGTTTGAAGAAGCGAGAGGCATATGACATGATTGTGCATCTCAAGGAAATGTTCCAAGAGCAAGCACGACAAGAGAGATTTGAAACTCACAAGGCGTTAAATGCATGTAAGATGGTTTGTGGCACCTCGGTAAGTGCTCATGTCCTTAAAATGAAGGGCTATCTAGATCATCTTGATAAGCTTGGTGCTCCTGTTAATCATGACATGGCCACGGATTTGATCTTGGGCTCTTTACCTGCTGAGTATGACCAGTTTGTCATGAATTTTAACATGCATAATATGGAGAAATCCATTACTGAATTGCATGGGATGCTAAAACAAGCTGAACTGAACATTAAGAAGAATACTCCAAGTGTTCTAATGGTTCAAAAAGGGAAAGACAAAAAGAACAACCAAAAGGGCAAGGTCATGGCTAGTAAGGGTAAGGACAAGGCAAAGTCTAAGTTCAAGCCCAAACCTAAGGCCAAAACACCAAATGAGGGAGCTTGCCACCATTGTGGAGAACAAGGACATTGGTTAAGAAATTGCAAGCTCTATTTAGAAGCAAAGAAAAAGAAGGACAGTGAGACTACCGCTTCAGGTATTTGTGTTATTGAAATTAATTTATTTACTTCTGATTCATGGGTATTGGATACCGGTTGTGGATCTCACATTTGTGTAAATGTACAGGGTTTAAAAAGGAGTAGAGCCTTGGCAAAAGGCGAGGTGGACCTACGAGTTGCAAATGGAGCAAAAGTTGCTGCAGTAGCTATAGGAACTTTTGAATTAATTTTGCCCAGTGGGCTTTTTTTAGAACTGAACAATTGTTTTTATGTTCCTGCTATGAGTAGGAATATTATTTCAGTTTCTTGTTTGGATTTAGAAGGTTTTGAATTTGTTATTAGGAATAACATTTGCTCCATTAATAAAAACAGCATTTTTTATGGAGATGCTTCATTTTCGAATGGGCTTTATATTCTAAATCTTCGTGGATCTTCAGACATGTCTATCTATAATATAAATACTAAGAGATTGAAATCTAATGATTTAAATCAGACTTACTTTTGGCATTGTCGTTTGGGCCATATAAATGAGAAACGCATAACAAAGCTTCATAATGATGGGCTTCTAAAATCGTTTGATTTAGAATCTTACAAAACATGTGATTCTTGTTTATTAGGCAAAATGACTAAAACGCCTTTCAAGAGACAAAATGAAAGGGCAACTGATTTATTGGGCCTACTACATACTGATGTATGTGGACCAATGAATTCACTTGCTAGAGGAGGATTTCAGTACTTCATTACATTTACAGACGATTTCAGTAGATATGGCTACCTGTATCTGATGAAACACAAATCTGAATCATTCCAGAAATTCAAAGAATTTCAAAATGAAGAACAAAATCAACTTGGCAAAAGTATCAAAACACTTCGATCGGATCGAGGTGGTGAATACTTAAGTCACGAGTTTGACGAGCATCTTAAAATTTGTGGAATTATTTCCCAATTAACTCCACCAGGAACACCTCAATGGAATGGTGTATCTGAACGGAGAAATCGGACTTTATTAGATATGGTTCGATCAATGATGAGTCAAACTAATATTCCAATCTCCTTTTGGGGTTATGCCTTGGAGATTGCTGCATTCATACTAAATCGAGTTCTATCTAAATCGGTTCAGAAAACGCCATATGAGATATGGACTGGGAGACAACCTAGTTTGTTATTTCTGAAGATTTGGGGTTGTGAAGTTTATGTAAAGCGTTTATTATTTGATAAACTTGCACCTAAATCGGATAAATGCATATTTGTGGGGTATCCTAAAGAAACTAAAGGATATCAATTTTATCTCCCAAAAGAAAATAAAGTAATTGTTGCTCGAAATGGATTCTTTCTTGAAAAGGAATTTATTTCCAAAAGAATCAGTGGGAGTAAAATACATATTGATGAGATTCAAGGACCACAATTAGTACCTGAACCTTATCAAGATGAGATTCAAGAGCCACAATTAGTGCCTGAACCAAATAGTGAATCTCGATTAGATGGCTCACAAGTCCAAGATGAGCGTACATCTATAGAACAAGGACCTCGAAGATCTGATAGGGTTCGTTAACAACCTGAGAGATGTGGATTTCTCATCACTGACGATCACAATGTGGAGCTTATAGTTAATGATGAGCCCACTTCCTATCAAGAAGCCATTAAGAGTTCTGACTCTGGAAAATGGTTAGAAGCTATGAAGTCTGAGATGCAATCCATGTATGATAACCAAGTTTGGACTTTGGTTAACCCACCTAAAGGTTCAAAAACCATTGGGTGTAAGTGGGTTTTCAAAAAGAAAACAGACATGGAGGGAAATGTGCATACTTACAAAGCACGACTGGTAGCAAAAGGTTATAGACAAACTCATGGTATAGACTATGATGAAACCTTTTCACCAGTTGTAATGCTTAAATCTATTAGAATTCTTCTTGCCATAGCAGCATATTATGACTATGAAATTTGGCAAATGGATGTCAAAACCGCGTTTCTTAATGGAAACTTACTCGAAGATGTGTACATGACACAACCTGAGGGTTTTGATGATCCTTTGAATTCTAATAAAGTGTGCAAGCTTCAAAGATCTATTTATGGATTGAAGCAAGCATCTCAAAGCTGGAATCTTCGTTTTGATGAAGCAATTAAAGAATTTAACTTAATCAAAAATGAAGATGAGCCTTGTGTTTATAAGAAAACAAGTGGGAATGCAATAGTCTTTTTGGTGCTTTATGTTGATGATATCTTACTCATTGGAAACGACATCCCAACTCTACAAAGTGTAAAGACATGGTTGGGAAATTGTTTCTCAATGAAAGACTTAGGTGAAGCTACCTATATTCTAGGTATAAAGATCTATAGAGATAGATCTACAAAGCTAATTGGACTAAGTCAAAGTGCATACGTTGACAAGGTACTGAAAATGTTCAGTATGCAAGACTCTAAGAGAGGATTCTTGCCAATGTCACATTGCATTAAGCTCAGTAAAATTCAAAGTCCTTCTACAAAGGATGAAGAAGAGCGTATGAACAAGATACCATACGCTTCCGCTATAGGGTCTATCATGTATGCCATGTTATGTACTCGACCCGATGTATCATATGCATTGAGCATGACGAGCAGGTTCCAGTCAAATCCTGGAGAGGCACACTAGACTGCTGTCAAGAACATACTGAAGTACTTAAGAAGAAATAAAGATATGTTCTTAGTTTATGGAGGACAAGAAGGCGAGCTAGTTGTAAATGGTTACACTGATGCTAGTTTTCAGTCCGACATAGATGATTATAGATCGCAATCAGGTTTTCTATTTTATTTGAATGGAGGTGCTGTAAGCTGGAAAAGTTCAAAGCAAGACACTGTGGCCTATTCTACTACAGAAGCTGAGTATGTAGCTGCCTCAGCTGTAGCTAAAGAAGCAGTTTGGATTAAAAAGTTCATTGCAGAACTAGATGTAGTTCCTAGTATTGTGAACCCAGTGGATCTCTATTGTGACAACAATGGAGCCATTGCACAAGATAAGGAACCAAGATCACATCAGCGATCCAAACATATACTTAGACGTTTTCATCTCATTCGAGAAATTGTTGATAGAGAAGATGTCAATGTATGCAAGGTACCAACTGATGACAATGTTGCAGATCCACTAACAAAGCCTCTCCCATCATCTAAACATGATAGTCATACCAGATTAATGGGATTACGGCTTATGCCAAATTGGTCTTAGTGCAAGTGGGAGACTTTGGGGATATTCCCTAGAGTCAATTTGTACTTATACTATTGTCATTATGTTTTATATAATAATATGAGGCTTTCCATTCCATGAATAGTGAGTTTTGTTTTGTTGGTCATCAAGTACGTGACTTGATAGTAAAACCCAACAATGAATACAATGATCATTCTAAAATTGTCCCTAATCGATTATTATTATTGGAATAATAATAAATTAAGATTAGTATGTTTGTGACTTGATGGCTATGTTTTATTGGCCATGGATATTTGTGATATCGAGTCAAGACATAAATAAATGTTAGAGAACATTGTATTGGACATGACCCACTGTGAGAGTACTTCATGGAATATGTCATAAGTACTTTCTAGCCATAATAATATTGAAAGTCGTTTGACCTAAATTCATCATAGTTTCCTACTTGATAAATTCTATATTTTGACATTGTCTAAAGTTGTCTTTAACTAAATAATAAATTAAACTACTGTTGGATATAGAATAAATCAAGGAGAGGAATATGTTTGATTGTAAAGGAATTTGTCCCTCTCAATTATGGGAGAGATATCCATGGGCCCCTTCATAAGTTAGACTATTAAAAATGCATGGTCGTGCTCAAATATATCAATCTAAGATATTTATATCATTTGTTTGAACAGTCTACTATGAAATCAAGAAATAATTGATTAAGCTTAATAAGGATGACATGCTCCGTGCCTTATGCTTAATCTGGATACCGTGTGACAAAAGGACTAAATATAAAATTATGGTTTGGTTCAAAGAGATCACCGATCTTCATTTAACCTGGATAGTTATAATGTTTTGCTAGAAACCGCTTATAACATGTGGGCCATTTAAATATGATTTAGGCACACTGCCAGTGTTAAATGAACCTATAGGGTCACATAATAAGCGAACTTGTTAGGTTATTTTTCTGGTGACCAGGTTCGATGAATCTGGAAATATGTCTAAGTTAATCGTACTTAGAAAATTTACCAGATACAATGAATCTGGAAATATGTCCACATTCGATGTATCTAGATGATGTCCAGATTATAAGAATCTGACTCGGTAAATTAATTACTTAAATTACCGAGATAATGGCAGAATCTTATCATATCAGTTTTAATTTAATTTGAATTTAAATTAGAATATGATAAGATATTATTAGGGTTGGACTCTAAGAGGTTCGGGGGTTTTTAAGAAAACCCTAGCCGTCTTTTCAATAGTCCAATTTTTCGGTTGAGAACATTCGTGCCATTCTCTACCAGAAAAGAAAAAAAAAAAAATCTCTCAAACCCTAGGCGCTAGCACTCCCCGGGTATAGAGTGAGTTCGCGGAGTGTATCCGATAGAGGACGTTCGCATACTGCAGCGTCTGGTGATTGTTCGGGTTGAACGTACAACAGCGCAACCAGAATCGAAGGATTTCGGTTACAGCAACCAGAGGTAATTCTTAAACCTTAGATCTTCTTAATCGTTTACTTGGGTCCTCGGGAGGGATTCGTGGATGTTTTCGCGTTTAGGAGTCCACGAATTCTAACACTTACGAGCTATACATGCCTTTAGAATTAGTTTTAGAACTGCAAAACTATTATTATGTACCAGTTTTATTGAAAAATATTATCTCAGTTGCGTGTTTAGACTTGTGTGGATTTCATTTAATTTTTAAGAATAAATGTTGTTCTTTTCCAATGAATGATATTCATTATGGTTCCGCAACTTTGGTTAATGGTTTATATGTTCTAGACATGGATAATCCAATCCTCAATGTAAATAATAAGAAACTAAGGATATATAATTCAATCTTATCTTATTTATGGCAGTGTCGTTTAGGCCATATAAATCATAATCGCGTCTCCAAGTTACATAAGCTAGGTGACTGACAAGGGCTAAAATCATCATTATTTTTCTAGTTAATTAAGACTAATTTGAGACACTTTGAATACAATAACTAGTCATATTCTTTCTTGTTGGATATTTCACTTATAAAAATGATTTTTTTTGTAATCTTATGCAAAAATAGTGAAATTTGGAGCTAATTGAGTAATTTTCTAGTGCAGACCCAACACCAGGCCAAGAACATGAACCTAGTGCCGGTCCTATACTGGAAGAATAGAGGAAAGTAGGAAAAAAAAAAAGCAAAGGATGAAAAAGAGGAGCAATTGGAAATTGGTTAAAAAAAGGAAAAGGAAACAATGGTTCAAAGCATAAAGCCACGGCACGTTTGGCTAAAAGAACAAAAGATAAAACGGGAAAAAGAAGTAACAAAATCAGTGGTCTAAGGCAAGAAAAACAGAAAAACAAAGAAAAAGGGAAAAAGATAAAAACCTATCTTGGGGAGGATGAACGACATCCTAGGAAGGATGTATAAAGCTAAGCTACGGCTCAACGAGAAGGCAACCGAAAAGAGAAGAAAAGAGATACCTTCGGTCTTTAGCAATTACAACTCAGCAGCTTTGGTCTCCAGCAACTAGGAGGCTCAACTAAAGGCACAAGGAATAGGATTCAAGGCTCAAGCAAGTTGGATTCAAAAAGAAAAGAGATTTCGCTGGTCTGGGACTTTGTAATCGGCTCGGGTGTAGCCGATTGGAAGAAAAGGAATATGCTTCAGTACAAAAAGACAAAACTAAGTTTCTAATTCTTTCACAACTGCCTTCTTTATTTTTAATTAGAGTTTTAATTGGAAATTACTACTTTTTTCTTTTGAATTTTTAGAAAATTTGCAAGCCTATAAATAAATGCTATTTACGTTAGAAAAAGTGTGTGCACAATGTAGAGACTTAGATAAATATTTTAGAGTGCACCACCAATATTTTCATTAGAGAAATAATTCAAGGAGTATTGTTTTGAAAACAATTTTCATTGGAAATTGAAAGGCTTGCTTATGAGTATTTAACTCTTTCTTTTTTTTTTTCCTATTTTTTGAACAATGACGAGTTTAATTCTTTAATTGCATTTAGATATTATTCTTTGATTTATGATTTTGAATTAATTTAGTTCTTTGATCAATTAATTATTTTCCTTGGTATTTGATTACTTGTTTTTCTTACTGAGTTGGTTGATTGACTTTTGTTATTAACTTGCTTGAAAAAGTGGTTGGTAATGAATTCAATTAATTAATTTCATATTTGTTATCTCTTCACTTACTTGAAAAATGGGTTAATTATCTTGAACATTGGTTATCAAAGGTTAGTTGATGATTGCTAGAATATAGATTCATTGACTAATTTCATGTTTTAAATCACCTAGGATATAAGGGTTTATATGAGGATTGATTTTAATACATCTTTTGGATAAGTTAGTCCAGACAGAATATATTCACTAATTTAACTAGAAGATAGTGATTCCATGAATTGCAAACGAAGTGGGTCTATATTAAATCCTTCATGAAGCCAATATAATAATTGATTGTGATATTGGCTAAGTGATTCATTATCATGTTTTCAAGAGCTTTTGTCTAAATTACATATTTTCATATCCTTGAGCTGTATATATTTTTTATTTTTCTATTTATTATTTTGTCACTTTATTTGGGTCGATTAAACAATGAATGAAAAGTAATTAGTGTGAAACCCCACCTAAAGCCAACCCTAGAGTAAAGGGGTCGAGATGCACATCATATTATTTTTCATGAATATATATATTTTGAATGATTTTATGTCCTTTAGAATTTTGATTTATAGGTTAAAAAGATTAGTTGTGCTTATTGAGTAGGAAGGGTAAAATGGTAATTTTGCTTGAGGTTTAAATAAGAAGAATATTTGGGTGATAAAATAAGAGCAAGAGTTAGTATAGTTAAGTGGTTAGAGGTTTTTGATTTAATCTCTAAGGTCATAAGTTCAAATCCTATCACTTAAGTTTTATTCATGATTATCTTAGATAAGTTTGAATTTTTGTTTTCTAACATTCCTTAATGATAGGAATGTTGTCCTAGGGGAGACATGAAGAGAATGTCTTAATCCTATCATCATGTCCTAAAAAGAATTCTAGAGGAATTCTTGTCATTTTTATTACCTCTAGCTTGTCCTAACATCTTCACAAATTAAATTTGTTCAAAATTCATCAAAATTCATCTTTTAATTCCAGAAAATTCTACGAGGATTTCTTGGCTTTGAATTTTGAAAATTGATCTTGAAAGATGGAGGGTTGACCGAAAATTGGAGAGGAGTTAGGAAGGGTTCCCAAGGGAAATCAATCACCATGGTAGAACCTTCAAACTCATCTTCATAGTGTTCATGTTCTTGGTGAAGGAAACCTGGAAATTTTCTAGATTTTTGAGTAGTCAAGCTTTCAAAAAACTCAGCCAGTTTCCTTGCTCATTTGCTGCCAGAAAAATGACCAATCCATATAGCTTGAAGACTGAAATTTCAATGCAAATTCGGACAGCCTAAAACAGCTCAAAACCAGGAAAAAATTCTGGGCAGTTTCGCTGCACAACAACCTGAAAATGGAGCTATTTTTCTTGTCTTCAATCCAGCGAAACTCCTCCGCTTTTTCTCCAGAAAGAAGGCTGGATACCAGTCATAAAATACCCTTAAACACCACTCAAAATTCCCAGCAAATCGAGCTGAAGAAATGCAGAAATTCTGCACAAGAAATTCAACAAAACCTTCGAACCTTGAACACCATGAAACCAGGAAATTCACAGTTTGTCCCCTTAGGCCTAGACTGAAGAAACCACCCTCAAACCTCTGTAAAATGAACCTTGTTCAGCCATGAACTAAACACCATTAATCTCTCCACTTACCTTGAACACTTGGACTCTATAATCACACTTCAAATGTCTCCTAAGATCATTCCATTCAAACTACATTTGAACTTCAAAAATTTCCAGAATTTTGCTCCATGAAAACACCCTTGTATTAAGCTACACAACCAGAATTTCCTCTCCCATTAAGCTCTGAATTTCAGCCAGCCTTAAAGCCTTAACAGTCTTCATTCATTTCAGCAAAACAAACCAGTCCAGCCGGTTCCATTGAAGCACAAAGAAACCTGCATCAATCAAACACCATTACCATATTCTACACCTCGAAGCACTCCTCAATTCCCTCCATTTGAATTTCAAACCAAATCAGCTTATTCTCTTCTCTCCTAGTTGAAAACCGAGACTCCCAATTCCCCTAAACAATTCAGCCGACACTCTCCCAGATTTCGTGCAAACCTTTTCTCAAACTCTCTCAATTTTCACCAAGAACACACACTACATTTCTTCAAGCCAAAACCCATCCTAAACACCTCCAATCCCTCTCAAAAACTCCAGATTACTCCTACATACTCCCTAGTGTTCAATTATGGTATTTATAACATAAAATCTCACAAACTAGAAATTGCATTCAGATCAAAAACCAATTTTTTTTCTTGAAGGTCAAGAACATCATCAAGGTAATCAAGAACAATTCCTTTGTTCATCCTCTTCCATTTAACCTTTAATGTACCATACTAATGATCTCTCTCTCTCTTGGCCGAAATGGTTGATCAACAACCATGGCTGTTATTATTATTTTTTTTTCCTTTTGGACAATTCAAGACTCTCAATCGCGTGGACCTTCTTAAGTTTTCATCGAAGTAATCGTCAATCAAGTATTTTTCCCCCTTAATCCTCCTTTTTAATTCTAAATTCATGTCTATTAGATGTTGATAGGAAGAATAGAATTTGAATGGGGGATTGAGTGTATGATTGTGAATGAAGGGGTTGGGATTAGGTCATAAGAATGGTTGTTCATGATTAAGCTATATGGATTTCCTTGAAAACCAATGTATGTTGATCATGTCTTAGGAGAGTTATGGATGTTTAAAGCATGTTAGATGTTATGACACCTATGGTGAATAGGATTTTTATGTTCTTATTTCCATTGAAGCATAATTGATATTATGCCTACTAGGGATTTGGTCATGTAATAATATGTGTTGATTTAAGCTTATGTTCATGAATGGATTTGTTTATTGTTTGATGTTAGAGAATGTGTTCATGAATCTTGTTTAGCAATAGGAAAATCATGATTATTTTCTTGTTAATCTGACGTTATTTTTAGTAACAAATTTTATTACCTTAATTAAACTTATTACTATATTTTTTTTCCTAAAAGTTTCGAAATTTCTAGGAAGTTTTGGAAATGGAATGTTGATATTTTATTAGTCAAATAAATAATATCTTTTATTAAAAATAATATATGTGCATAATAATAAATAAGATCTTTTATATAAATAATAATAAATAAAATATTAATGGCCTTGTCGACCATAGTTTAAACTTTTACCTATATTCATAAATATTATTTCTATTAAAATTTATTTGTTATCTATTAATAAATAAAATTTAATATAATTCATTTATTATTAATTTTATTTACTACTAATTATTTATTATCTATTATTTATTAATTAAAATTAATTGTAATTTATTATTTATTTATAATAATACTATTTAAAAATTATCATTTATTAATATTATTTAGGACTTATTATTATTCAATATTTAAACGCTAGTTTATTTATTAATAAAAATACTCAAGATTGATTATTTGAACTAATAACTTATTAGTAATTATTTTAGAACCCCTAGTTATTTTAACTTATCCAGCTAGATTGATTTTATAAAATCCTTTATCATCTAGCCTTAAAGCTTAGGACATTAAGGTCATGATTGTATTTAGTTGAACTAGGGATTATTCATGTAAGGCGAGTATAGCTTAAGTATAATCTTAGGCCTTGTGTTTACCCTAGGTAGGGTTAGGTCAGTCTTGGAGGATTTTTGAGTTCAAGCAAGCAAACGATTAGGTAAGCTCCTGCATGGAATCATTTAACGAGTAAAATTACTGTGGCAAGTCAAATGCGATGTGTATGGACATTCATTTTGTAAAGGCAATTAAGGTTTGTTTTTCCTTTTTATTCCAGTCAAGCAAATCATTTGAAAAATTAAACAAACAGTTTTACACAAAATGTTAAGCTCTTTCTAAAACCCAACTTTGACAAGAATTTTAGAAACCCTTAATTGCTTTTTCCAAGTAAATCAATGTATGATCAATTTTCTCCTTAGTGGAACAAGCAACGTTAAGTACTCAATAAGGGTAGACTACTAGGACTAGTCTTTGAAGGGTTAGGGTAAGTCTTTCAGTAGGTAGTCACCTCTGAGGGGTGAGTCCTTCCCGAAAAGGATGCCAGTCCGGTAGGTCATTCTGGTCCGAGCTAGCAAGTTTCAGTCATATGAACTGTGTGTTTTCGGAATGGACAACTGGTAAGTTTGGGTGTAGAGATGAAGGAGTATTTCACTCGATAAGCCGTACACTTACCTTTTGTCAACATGCTCAATGTGTGGCATTCTAACAATTATCTGGTCATAGGGCCCAACATGTGGTAACCCATGGCTACTTCTTTGGGTGGTTGTATTTATTGTGCACATATATGGTTTGAAAAGCAAAACACCACTATTTATTTTTACCATTTATTTAATGCTTGCCAGCACTTTCTCTTATGGAATTTTTACAACTTGCATACATGAACTGTTTTTCTTGAAACATTCAAAGCACACACGGGCTTACTGAGATTTTTTTCTCACCACCTTTTATGCCATGTTTTCAGGACAGTCCTGCTATGAAGGTCATTAGCTAGATTGATGCTTGTGATTCTGAAGATTCTTTGTTATTTTCCTTATGTGATGTTTTGAGAAATTGTAGCAGATAATTTATTTTGGATTTGTTCATGTATTTTTGGGTTGTAATAAGTTTAATTTTAAAGTATTTCTTTTATTTTATTTTATGTGACCTAGTTATAAAGACCCCTTGTCCTATGGACGGGGCAACATCCCTGGCCTATTGGGCCTCGATAGTGCGGTGTTACAAGTGGTATCAAAGCCTAGGATTAGGTAAATATTGATCGTATATGTTTTTTTTTTATTAAGTTTAAATATTTTGACTAACCTATCTTGTTTATGCTATAAGATGGTTATAATGATTAGAACTGCAAGAAAAGGGCAGCAATGGCATCCTCCCCTCCCTATCCACCCGGAAGACTTACCAGTGCCTCAGCCTACACCGCAGCCTGCACCTCAGCTAATTATACCCCTGGATGATAGCAATGACGATGAGGTCTAGATTATTATGCCACCCCCAATACCTGTGATAGACTTGGTGACTGATAGTGAAGACGAGGAGATTAACATGGAATAGGTTCCCTTCCCTCCTAGTCCCATAATTGACCTGACAGCTGATAGTAATAACTCGGGGGAGATAGATTATGAATCTCCACCTAGACCTTCCTTCATACCCCCATCCAACTAGGTTGAAACCGTGGAGAGTTCTAGGAGACCCAAGAAGGAGCCAATAGATGGGTTGCAAATGGTGCGGGGATAGACTTCACTAGGAATTCTGGGGGGTGTTTGTATAATGCTGACTTTGGAGACTCTAATAGGGACTAGAGAGGCTAAGTGCTGCTATGATTAGGATGTTTTATTTATTACTTTCTGTAAACTCCTATGCTAAGTATTTTATTCATGTTTATTGCTTTATTTTTTAATTCATGCAAATAAGAGTACCTGGAATACTCTAAAGTTTGAGAAAAACTTATATGCAATTCTTTATACAAAAATTTGCTTATGATTTTCTTTTCCTTAAACCTGAATGTAAACGCATGCTCAATTGAAATGTTTTAAACTTAAATGCATAAACTCATTATCTAGACATGGTTTAGAATGGCACCCAAGCGTCGTGCAGCCACATCTACCAGAAGGGTTTCGGAGGTAGAGCTTATGACACCGGAGTTTGAGACGACTCAAATGCCGTCACCTAACCGGGGGAACGAGAACGAGCTAGAGCTGGAAATGGGGTCAAAAGAACTTGTTGGAGTGATGATAGGGTAAGCATTCAGCAAGATGACCGAGATTCTTCAAACTCTAACTGAACGGAGAAATCCAAAGGGGGAGGATGAAGCTTTGGAGCAGTTTTTGAATTTCAACCGCCCATCTTCTTGGGAGAAGCCGAGTAGGATCAAAAAGCTGAACAATGGATAGAATAGATGGAAACATCTTCACTACGCTTCATTACACTGAGAAGTGAGTGGCAAAGTTTGATGCATTCTGATTGAGGGGCCTAGCTCGGGCATGGTAGCAACAGGTTTAGGACGACTGGGAGATGATTGACCAAGATTGGACATGGGCCAATTTTGTGTAAGCATTTAGAGCTAAATAAATCCCTTAATAGATAGTTGAGAAGTAGGAAGATGAGTTCTAGAATCTGAAGTAGGGAGGTATGATGGTGGCTCAGTACGCAACATGTTTTACTCAATTGTCAAAGTACTACAAGAGGCTAGTGGACACCGAGTAGAACAGAACGAGGCAATTTGTCAAGGGTTTAAGGCAGGAGTTAAGAAGGGCATTGGCACCTTCTCCACCAACGACCTACTCAGGGGCCGTGGACATAGCCACCCGGATTGAGAATGAAGATTGCAACAGAATGGCACCAAAACCTTTCCTGTTGCCAAGACAACCGCCGAGACCTTTTCAGAGGTAGTAGCCCAACAAATGCCCTGCTAACTAGCAGTGGCAGAACTGAGGAAAACAAGCTCGAACAGCACCGGTTGGTCCTATGCAGAATCTTCCATTATGCCGGCACTGCGGGAAAAGGGGCCACACAGACAAAAATTGTTAGCCCAGGGGAGATGAGCGGAAATGCTACCACTGCGGAAACCCAAACCATCTGTGAAACGCCTGCCCTAAACTTCTCCGAGTCGGACAAGGAAACCTGGCTTAAATCCCAGGAGCCAATCGAGCCAATGCCACGGGAGTTTCCAAGAGTGGAACGCAGAAGCTGCAGGTGAAAGCAAAAGTGTTCGCTCTCAACCGGGAGGAGGTTGGAGCTGATGTAGCAGTGGTGGAAGGTACTTTTACTATCCAAGGTCGTTCCGTTAATGCATTGATAGACCCTGGATCTACTCATTCCTATTTAAACAAGAATTGTACATATCATTTGGGTTGGGATGGAGTAAAACTACTTTTTACTTGTTGGTGAGTACGCTTTTGGGGAAAATAATGCAAGAAAATTGGTATGTGCGGAATTGTAAAATTGAAGTAGGAAGAGAATGCTTAGAGGGAGATTTGATAGTCTTGGCTATTAATGATTATGATTTGATATTGGGAATGGATTGACTAGCAAAGCATGGAGCTCGAGTAGACTGCAAGAATAAATCGGTTTAGTTCATTAGACCAAGATGTGATGTGTTGGAGTTTAACGGCAAGGGAGTGAAAGAATTGAAGTTTTTGATAGCTGGGGCAAAAGCCTGGAAATTGTTGAAGCAAGAATGTCAAGGATATTTGGCTTCTATGATAAATAAGCCGAAGGACCAGTGCACTCTTGAAGATACTGAGGTGGTAAAGGATTTTCCGGACGTGTTCCCTACAGAACTCACTTCTCTACCTCCTAAGTGAGAAGTTGAGTTCACCGTTGATCTAGTTCTAGGAGCGGAACCGGTGTCCCGGACTTCGTACCGGATAGCATCGGCGGAGCTGAAAGAATTGAAAGAGCAGTTAAAGGAGTTGGTGAGGCAAGGCTACACCAGACCTAGCACATCACCCTAGGGAGCACCTGTGCTATTTGTGAAGAAGAAGGATGGGACTCTGAGGTTGTATATCGACTACTAGGGTTTGAACAACCTAACCATTAAGAACAAATATCCTCTACTGTTGATTAACGAGTTGTTCGACCAGTTGCAAGGATCCAATTATTAATCCAAACTGGATTTGAGGCAAGGATACTATCAGGTGAGAATAAAATAAGAGGATACTTGCAAGACGGCCTTCAACATAAGATATGGTCACTACAAGTTCGTGGTGATGCCATTTGGGGTAACCAATGCACCCACGGTATTTATGGATTTAATGCATCGAGTGTTCCAACCCTACTTGGACAAGTTCGTGGTGGTCTTCATCGACGACATACTCATTTACTCCAAGAGCCCGAAGGATCATGCAGAACATTTGAAGCTGGTATTGGAGAAGCTAAGAGAGCACAAACTTTTCGCCAAATTTAGCAAGTGTGAGTTTTGGCTGGATAGTGTAGTATTTCTTAGCCACGTGGTGACCAAGGATGGGATCAAGATGGACCCAGCAAAGGTCGAAGCAGTTTCGGACTAGAGGCAACCAGAGAACATCACAGAGATTCGAAGCTTCTTGGGATTGGCTGGCTACTATAGGAGGTTTATTAAGGGATTTTCAATGCCCGCATCACCTATGACCCGACTGCTGAGAAACGACGTACCCTTTGTTTATAATGAAAAATGTGAAAAGAGTTTCCAAGAGCTGAAGCGGAGATTAATGACAGCGCCTGTATTGAGTCTGCCAGAGGAAGATAAGCCTTACGCATTGTATACTGATGCTTCGAAAGAATGTTTGGGAGCAGTTTTGATGCAAGACGGGAAGGTAATCGCCTATGATTCTCGAAAGTTGAAGCCTCATGAAGTCAATTATCCTACGCATGACCTAGAGTTAGCTGCCATTGTGTTCGCTTTAAAGAAATGATAGCACTACTTGTATGGAGCGAAATATGAAGTGTTCACAAGAGCCTAAAGTACATCTTCACCTAGAAGGACTTGAATTTGCGGCAGCAAAGATGGATGGAATTTTTGGAAGAGTACCATTATCCTATCAACTACCACCCCGAGAAAGCCAACGTTGTTGTTGATGCCCTGAGCCAAAAGTTAGAATGGCCAAGCTAAGAGTGCAAGAGATTCAAGTGGTTCAGGATGTGTTGAATAGAAGAGCGGAAGTGCAAGATGAGAGGATTATTGTTAGCAACCTAAAGTTGATGCTGGGTATAAGACGGGAAATTATTGAGGCTCAGTAAAGTAATACAGAATTCTAGCTTTTCAAGAACAAGGAGCTTAAATGGCAAGGCAGTGAATTCTGGCACGATAAAGTGGGAGTTTTGTATTTCCAAGATTGTTTGTGTGTACCCAGTGAGCACTAGTTGAAGGATAGAATTTTGGAAGAGGCACATAAGAGCAAGTACGCCATTTATTTGGGAGAGGTCAAAATGTATCAAGATTTGAAAAGGTCTTATTGGTGGCCTAGAATAAAGCGGAACATGGTTAAGTATGTCTCGACATATCTAGCCTATTAGAAAGTCAAAGTAGAGCACAAGAAATCAACAGTATTGTTGCAACCGTTGCCAGTACCTGGATGGAAATGGGAAGCAGTGACCATAGACTTCGTCACTGGACTCCCTATGGCAAGAACCCAAAAGGATGCTGTATGGGTAGTGGTGGATCGATTGACCAAATCAGCACACTTCATACCAGTAAATGTAAGGGATTCGATGGAGAAGTTAGCTCAGACCTATGTGCGAGAAATATTCAGACTACATGGAGTACCTTCAAGTATTGTGTCCGATTGAGACCCGAGATTTACATCCCGATTTTGGGACAAGTTTCAAGAATCAATGGGTTCTAGTTTGAAGTTCAGTACGACGGCGCATCCGCAAATCGATGGACAGTCAGAGAGGGTAATTCAGATATTAGAGGACATGCTGAGAGCCAGTGTATTGGATTTCAGGGATAAGTCGAATGTGTGTTGTATGTAGAGTTGTCATACAATAACTTATCAATCTTCGATTGGAATGGCTTTGTTTGAAGCATTGTATGGACACAAGTGTCAAATACCGCTATACTAGAGTTAGTTAGAAGACGGCCATGTTAGTAATTCGGGAGAAGTATGAGTTCAGGAATTGTTGGACAAGGTTAAATTAATCATGGAAAGGTTGAAAGCAGCCCAGAGCCGACAAAAGAGCTATGCGGACAACAGGCGGAGAGAGTTAGAATTTCTGGTGGGAGACAGTGTGTTCCTAAGACTGACATTGAATAGAGAAATTCTGAAGTATTCGAAAGGTGGGAAGTTGAATCCAAGGTGTTTGGGACCATTTCCGATAAAGGAGAGAATTGGGCCAGTGGCGTATCGATTGGATCTGCCAAATGGGTTGATAGGAATTCACGACGTATTCCATGTGTCTCAGCTGAAGAAGTACAATGCCGATCCCGAACATATCTTGAATGATAAGATGTTAACGTTGCAACCCGACCTAAGCTATATGGAGAAGCCCGTGAAAATATTAGACCGAAGTATCAAGACTCTCCGGAACAAGCAGATTCTGATGGTAAAGGTGCAGTGGGAGCATCATGGCACATAAGATGCCACATAGGAAATAGAAGAGTGGATAAAGCAAAAGTATCTCGATCTGGGATAAAGGTATGCCTAAATTTCGAGATGAAATTCTCCTAAGAAGGGGAGGATGTAAAACCCCACCTGAAGCCAACTCTAGAGTAACAAGGTCGGGATGCATATCATATTATTTTGCATGAATATATATATTTTGAATGATTTTATGTGCTTTAGAATTATGATTTAAAGGTTAAAAGGCTTAGTTATGCTTATTGAGTAGGAAAGGTAAAACGGTAATTTTGCTTGAGGTTAAAATAAGAAGATGGATTGAGGTTTAAATAAGTAAGAATATTTGGGTGAGAAAATAAGAACAAGAGTTAGTATGGTTAAGTGGTTAGAGCTTTGTGATTTAATCTCTAAGGTCATGATCATGTCCTAAAAAGAATTCTAGAGGAATTCTTGTCCTTTTTATTACCTCTAGCTTGTCCTAACATTTTCACAAATTAAATTTGTTCAAAATTCATCTTTTAATTCCAGAAAATTTAGTGAGGATTTCTTGGCTTTAAATTTCAAAAATTGACCCTGGAAGATAGAGGGTTGTCCGAAAATAGGAGAGGAGTTAGGAAGGGTTCCCAAGGGAAATCAATCACCATGGTAGAACTTTCAAACTCATCCTCATAGTGTTCATGTTCTTGATGAAGAAAACCTGGAAATTTTCCAGATTTTTGAGCAGTCTAGCCTTCAAAAAACACAGCCAGTTTCCTTGCTCATTTTCTGCCAGAAAAATGACCAATTCATATAGCTTGAAGGCTGAAATTTCAAAGCAAATTCGGACAGCCTAAAATTGCTCAAAACCAGGAAAAAATTCTGGGCAGTTTCATTGCACAACAACATGAAAATGGAGCTTTTTTTCCTGTCTTCAATCTAGCAAAACTCCTCTGATTTTTCTCCAGAAAGAAGGCTGGATACAAGTCATAAAAGACCCTTAAACACCACTCAAAATTCCCAGCAAATCGAGCTGAAGAAGTGCAGAAATTCTGCAAAAGAAATTCAGCAAAACCTTCGAACCTTGAACACCATGAAACTAGAAAATTCGCAACTTGTTTCCTTAGGCCTAGACCGAAGAAACCACCCTCAAACCTCTATAAAATGAACCTTGATCAGCCAAGAAATGAACACCATTAACGTCTCCATTGACCTTGAACACTTGGACTCCATAATCACACCTCAAATATCTCCTAAGATCATTCCATTCAAACTACATTTGAACTTCAAAAATTTCCAGAATTTTGCTCCATGAAAACACCCTTGTATTAAGCTACACAACCAGAATTTCCTCTGCCATTAAGCTCTAAATTTCAGCCA
Organism: Voacanga thouarsii; assembly: GCA_026120185.1. Taxonomy (NCBI): domain Eukaryota; kingdom Viridiplantae; phylum Streptophyta; class Magnoliopsida; order Gentianales; family Apocynaceae; genus Voacanga; species Voacanga thouarsii. The sequence goes on along the minus strand of JANUWF010001224.1, from coordinate 3,093,671 downwards.
GCCTTAAAGCCTTAATATCCTTCATTCATTTCAGCAAAATAAACCAGTCCAGCCAGCTCCATTGAAGCACAAAGAAACCTCCATCAATCAAACACCATTACCATATCCTACACCTCAAATCACTCCTCAATTCCCGCCATTTGAATTTCAAACCAAATCAGCTTATTCTCTTCTCGCCTAGCTGAAAACTAAGACTCCCAATTCCCCAAAACCATTCGGCCAACACTCTCCTAAATTTTGTGCAAACTTTTTCTCAAACTCTCTCAATTTTCACCAAGAACACCAAGAACACACACTACATTTTTTCAAGCCAAAACCCACCATAAACACCTCCAATCCTTCTCAAATACTATAGATTACTCCTACATACTTCCTAGTGTTCAATTCTAATATTTATAACACAAAATCTCACAAACAAGATATTGCATTCAGATCAAAAACCAATTTTTTTTTTTTAAAGGTCAAGAACATCATCAATGTATCCAAGAACAACTCATTTGTTCATCCTCTTCCATTTAACCTTCAATGTACCATACTAATGATCTCTCTCTCGGCTAAAATGGTTGATCAATAACCATGGTTGTTTATTTATTTATTTTTTTCTTTTGGACAATTCAAGACTTTCAATCGCGTGGACCTTCTTAAGTCTTCATCGAAGTAATCGTCAATCAAGTATATTTTTCCTTTAATCCTCGTTTTTAATTCTGAATTCATGTCTATTAGATGTTGATTGGAAGAATAGAATTTGAATAGGGGATTGAGTGTATGCATGGGAATGAAGGGGTTGGGATTAGAACATGAGAATGGTTGTTCATGATTAAGCTATATGGATTTCCTTGAGGATCAATGTATGTTCATCATGTCTTAGGAGAGTTATGGATGTTTAAAGCATGTTAGATGTTATGACACCTATGGTGAATAGGATTTTTTATGTTCTTATTTCTATTGAAGCTATGATTGATGATTATGCTTAGTAGGGATTTGGCCATGTGATAGTATGTGTTGATTTAAGCCTATGTTCATGAATGGATTAGTTTATTGTTTGATGATGGAGAATGTGTTCATGAATCTTGTTTAGCAATAGGAAAATCATGATTATTTTCTTTTTAATCCTGGGTTATTTTTAGTAACAAATTTTATTACCTTTGTTAAAATTATTACTATATTTTTTTCCTACAAGTTTTGAAATTCCTAGGAAGTTTTGGAAATGGAATATTAAATGGAATATTGATATTTTATTAGTCAAATAAATACTATCTTTTATTAAAAATAATATATATGTATAATAATAAATAAGATCTTTTATATAAATAGTAATAAATAAAATATTAATGACCTTGTCAACCATAGTTTAAACTTTTACCTATATTCATAAATATTATTTATATTAAAATTTATTTGTTATCTATTAATCAAAAAATTAATGTAATTCATTTATTATTAATTTTATTTACTACAAATTATTTATTAATTAAAAATTAATTGTAATTTATTATTTATTTATAATAATACTATTTAAAAATTACCATTTATTAATAATATTTAGGACTTAGTATTATTCAATATTTAAACGCTAGTTTATTTATTAATAATAATACTTCATATTTATTATTTGAACCTATAACTTATTAGTAATTATTTTAGAACCCCTAGTTATTTTATTTTACCCGGCTAGATTGATTTTATAAAATCCTTTATCATTTAGCCTTGAAGTTTAGGACATTAAGGTCATGATTATAATTAGTTAAACTAGGGATTATTTATGTAAGGCGAGTATAGCTCCAGTTTAACCTTATACCTTATGTTTACCCTAGGCGGGGTTAGGTCAGCCTTGGAGGATTTTTGAGTTCAAGCAAGCAAAGGATCAGGTAGGCTCCTGCATGGAATCATTTGAAGACCAAAATTACTGTGGCAAGCTAAATGCGATGTGTATGGGCATTCATTTTGTAAAGACAATTAAGGACTGTTTTTCCTTTTTATTTCAGTCAAGCAAATTATTTGAAAAATTAAACAAATAGTTTTACACAAAATGCTAAGCTCTTTCTAAAACCCAACTTTGACAAGAATTTTAGAAACCCTTAATTGCTATTTCCAAGTAAATCAATGTATGATCAATTTTCTCCCAAGTGGGATAAGCAACGTTAAGTACTCAATAAGGGTAGACTAATAGGACTAGTCTTTGAAGGGTTAGGGTAAGTCTCTCAATAGGTGGCCACCTCTGAGGGGTAAGTCCTTCCTGGATGGATGCCAGTCTAGTAAGTCATGCCGGTCCGAGTTAGCAAGTTTCAATCATGTGGACTGTGTGTTTCCGGAGTGGACAACCGATAATTTTGGGTGTAGAGATGGAGGAATATCTCACCCGGTAGGCCGTACACTTACCTTTTGTTAGCATGCTCAACGTGTGGCATTCTGACCATTATTTGGTCATGGGTCCTAACATTTGGTAACCCATGGCTACTTCTTTAGGTGGTTGTATTTATTGTGCACATGTATGGTTTGAAAAGCAAAACACCACTCTTTATTTTTACCATTTATTTAATGCTTACAGCACTTTCTCTTATGAAATTTTTACAACTTGCATATATGAACTGTTTTTCCTGAAACACTCAAAACACACACGGGCTTGCTGAGATTTTTATCTTACCACCTTTTATGCCATGTTTTCAGGATGGTCCTGCTATGAAGGTCATTAGCTAGATTTATGTTTGTGATTTTGAAGACTCTTTGTTATTTTCCTTATGTGATGTTTTGAGAGATTGTAGCAAACAATTTATTTTGGATTTTTTCATGTATTTTTGCGTTGTACTAAGTTTAATTTTAAAGTTTTTATTTTATTTTATTTTATGTGACCTAGTTATAAAAACCCCTTGTCCTATGGACGGGGTGACATCCCAAGCCTTGTAGGGCCTAGGTAGTGGGGTGTTACAATTAGTGTGTACTTATTCCTTTGAGGATCAATACTCATTAATTTCCTATGCTATGCTTGTGATGAGTATACTTGCTCGTATGTGTATTTTGAGATTAATATTTTAATTAAAACTTGACTAAATGATAGATTTAAATTTGATAATTTTTATACAACTAAAATTTACGCATTAATTTGTTGGCGATGTTGCCTGTGAACAATATTATGAAAGCCTAGATTTATATTGATTTAACCATATTTATATGTATATATGTCTGCCTATATGTAAATATATAAATATGTATATATGTTCCTTCTATGAATAGGTGCCATGTTTTGTGTTATTGAATAATTGTATTTTAATGTCACTGTATGTTGTAAATATGTAAATAGGTAAATGCATGTTCATAGTTACTAATTTGTTCTTCTATGTTGCATATTTAGCTATTTAATTTTACTAACCTCATGTTAATGTGAAATAAGTGTATTAATTATATTTGACTATTTGATTGATGATTTTTACATCAATAATTTTGAGCCACTACTAACTCTTTTTATTTTAAGGTTTGGACTTTTTGCTTATGTACACCAACACGATATTTTAGGCAAACTAATTTAATTTTATTATTGTATTTATTATTATTATTTTAATTGTAGTCTAATTTTTAATTTATGCATTCTTGTTTTAAATGTACTGTGTGTAGGGATTCGGCTATGCAAAAGCAAACATGTAGTGGAAAATAAAATCAAAATCCCTCCCAAAGATCACATGTTTGTCTATTAAAATGGGTAAGAAAGCAAGTTATGGGATTTACCTGTTGTAGCCTTAATTCAAAAATTTTCTTCAGTTCCCAAACTACTGTGATCATGATCACAAATTCCACACAGCACACAGTTCTTCTGTTCTGTGATCAGTTGCTCACAGTGGCCACTGATGTCCAAGCAAGGACTGCCTCTAACAGTATCCACACAAAGGCTCAATTACTCACCAAAACCTGCTCAATTCTATGCTAGTAGAACAAGAGGCGGCTAGGGTTTAAGAGTTGGAGAAGACGAGAGTCACAGAGAAATGATTTTTGTGTGTTGTCTGTTATAATAGGAAACAATTTTCTCTATTTATATATTTTTTTAAGATTTGTGCTAATTGCAATTAAGTCCTCCAAAATCAACCGACTACAACTGAGTCCTTGAAGTTTATATAATCACAATTAGGCCCCATGAATTATAACAAACTTATAATTCACCTATAAATCATTTTCTTCTCACAATTACCCCCATAATATTATCAAAGAATATATATTGAGTACTCAAACCTTTATTGTGTGTGGCCCATTAGGCTTCTTGGTCTATTAGTAACAAAATATAAATTAATCCAAATGTCTTTGGAATTAATAATCCTTAATAATTTAGAATTAACTTCTTAATTCTAATTAGGATTATTTTATTAATTCTTCAATTAATAAACCTATATTTAATAGATCATCAGCGGTATCTGGCAGCACATTATTACCATTCAAGAGTCCAAGAAGTCAAGTGGCTTGACATGAACCCTTCAATAACAAACATCAGTGTAACAAACTCCTTTCACCATATAATATCTCATTCAGTTTCGAGTACGGTATTTGTGCCAACTCTCTCCAGAATATAAATTAATTCTTGCCCAAATATATTAATACTTGTTCCCAAAATCCACTACTCAATATGTCCATCAATTGGAACTATTTTTAATACACAATCACTTCAGCCAAAGATTTCTCAAGTAGTGATTCCTCCAAGTGGACGTGAGATATTCCCTCTACTATTAGGAGAGGTGAATCCTTTATTGACCCTCTCAACTACTTTCGTTTACTTCACATTGCACCTAATATCCATCTTATAGGTGGCCATCGATTTGACTCCAAAGATTGAAATCAAAGTACAATGCTTAGAAAACAAAGTACCTTGGAGATCTCAAGTCTAAGGATACTTGCACATTTGCTATAATGAGACTCTATCACCAGCACTAAATAGTTATCAATATGATTGTCTCATAGCTAGGTCATCCAATATACTTGTTCTAGTAATAAGCATCCACGTGTTAACTTTGAGTATCACAATACTCACAGGTGTGGGAACCACCGCTTGATGGAAGTCTAATACATGCTAGTCTTAACGCACTAATGATATCCTATCTCATTAATACTATGACTAGGGATAATTTAAGTACGAACACTACTCAATGTAGTAGGAATCTCATATCATGATATCTATCATGATTTTCTTAACACAATGGTGTACTTGAGACTTTATCTAACAGTTATATTTACACAAAAGTAAACAAAACAAACTAAAAGATAAATAATACCTTATTATTATAAAAATGTGTCATGTACAAAATATAAGTGATTGCCTTTAGGGCATAACAATAACACTGTGTCCATGCATTCAATTAGGATAGTTTTTATTTATTTAAAAAAAGAGAAAACAAGAGGAAAAAAAAAACATAAGAACAATTATCAATTTTCATTTTTCTTGTCTTTTAGGTTTTTACTTTTTCGTTTGTTTCCTTACTCTTTTTCATTTCTTCCCAGATTCTTCCTCTTTTGCCTTTTTCTCCTTTTTACTTTTTTCTTTTGCTTTTCTTGTTTTTTCTCTTGTTTGTTCATGTGACACACTGACCCTCCAATTCCTATTTTTGTGTTTTATTTCATTTGTTTCTTTCTTCTTTTGTCCTGTTTCTCCTATTTCTCATTCTTCTTTGATTTTCCTTTCCCTATTCCTCCAAAAGACTACTTTCGTTTCAATGTTCTTCACCATTTCCCTTCTTCTTCTTTCTTTCTTCTTCACATTGCTTGCCTTCTTCTATGAATTACCCCCTAAGAATTCAAAGTGTTAAAGCTCACACGTTAGGGAATATATTGGTGCAAAACTCTCTTCATATTAAGGTAGATTCTATCCTCTTGAATTTCTTAGCATTTTGTATATGTATTTTTGAGGAAAAATTTACTGGACATGGACATCTCTTTGTTGAGTTTATTTAGTGGTAGAAAAATACATAGAATGGATTGTGAGTCTTGTGATTTCTTCTAAAAGTTAGCTATGTATTTTTTCTGACTTTTTACAAATAACGAAATCTTGGCAAATTAAGCCTCCTTGTGATAATTTTCTTTGTTGATTGAAGTTGGTTGACATTGTGCTTTGGCTATCTATGTTGAATATTCTCTTTGTTTTTCTTGAGTATCAAAAGTTTGGAAAAATTTTTCACTGAAAAGAGAACCATTTGCAAAGTGTGTTTGGTTAAGTCACAATGCCTAAAATAAGATAACTTTTCAAACCTCACAAACCCACTAAAGCATCCTTAACTTTTGACCCTTCTTCAGAGCTACCATTTTTTCATCAAAAGAATTTCAATGATAAAAAAAGTGAAGAATGGTATGATGCTAGGGCCTCAAATAGGATCATTGTTGAAAAAACAATCAAACCTTACTTGGATCGATCTTTGAATATAATTGGAATGTTTGAAAGGATGGGTTGGGGTCCTATTTTAGGTTTGAGAGGTGACTTTTGTCCTGCCCTTGTAAAGGAATTTTATGCTAACATGAAAAAAAAGGTAAGGACATTTGCAATAGATTGAAACATCTATAAAAGGCATCTCTATCATTTTGATTAGGGTTCAACTGGCTGCCATTTTAGGAGTGGATGATAGTGTCCCTTGGACAAAAATTGACGAGTACAACAAAATGATCTCTTCTAAACCAACTTAGAATTTTAATATTTCTTTTCGATAGTTGGGTTTGGAACAAAAAATTTCTACACATGGTTCTTCATTTCTCTCTAGTAATGATCTTGCTCCTCAATGGAGGATTATTTTGTATATCTTGTGTTTCAATGTTTTAATGTTTGCATGAAGTTTGACTCACTGATGTTAATATACATTTGAAAATGTTCCATGGAGAACCAATTCCCCTGGCCGTTTTGTTATTAACTTCTATGCGAGAAGTGGCGGCTTATGGCCTTACTACCAAAGCATTTTTTTCTTCCTTTGGTGATTTCATAGGTTTTACATGCTTTTAATATTTATATGGAGAATGAACTTGCGGAACCTACTACCTCATATAATACAGTCACTGAACAAGTCTTGACTTGTTGTGGATATAAGTTCCATGATGCGACATCTACATGGTTAAGGCTAAGGGAGGTTCCCCAACATAATATTCGTGATCTTTTAGTTGAGCAAGAAGAGGAAGCTTCCCAACCATAAAAGTATTTTGGGCGACCATCTAGTGTCAGTGACAATGTTCTAGCCAACATTCATACATCTCTAGAGCATTTGAGGGACGAAATGGCTGGACAGTGGGTTGATATAGCGGATATGAGGGTTAGGTATGATCAAAGGTTTGATAGGATTAAGCATACACAGCAACGTCATGCGGATATTTTATGCAATCTAAGGCTCAATCAAGACATTCAAAGGGATTATTGGAGACAATATTAGAAGAGACAAGCAGGACCTCGTGGTGGTTCTTTTGGACAATCTGGAGGCTCTACCTCAAGGGGGTCTTAGCGGCTTTGACTTTCTTTTTTTCTTTTCCTTTGATTTTTATTAAGCTTTTATCTTGTTTCTTTCAATTCCTTTTTAGTCTTTTACTTGTATGTTTGTTTTTCTTGTTGTAGGCTTATTTCGCTGGCAATAATTCTTCCAACGTTTTGAAGGCTGAACTTTTCTTTTCTTGGAGCTAATCTGCCTTTGTGAGTATTATTTTCTTCTCCCTCTTTATATTTTTCGTCCCTTGGTTATGCTTTATTATAATATTTTAGTCCATTGAGGACAATGTCTAATTTAAGTGTGGGGGAGAGATTTACTATTTTCTCAAGTGCATTTTTTGTGATTATCAATGGATTTTCAATGATATTTGTATGAATTTTTGAAATTGTTGAATTTTTAATTTTTTTTTTTGCCTATGATAAGGTTATAATTATCTCTTTCACTTTAGATATGATTTTGTCATTCAAATTGGTTGGATTTTATTGAGAAAATTCGTGTATTAAGTTGAATATATAAAGTCTTGGAAATTTAAGTTAGTGTTCTTTATGCTTTAGTATTTGAATTTTATTCTATTTTTCTTGTTTAGATATGGAAGATATGATGAAATATGGGAAGAGTTTTTTATTACTTCTTGATTCATGGTTATCTAAATTTGTTTAACTTGGGATTGTGAATAAGGATGGTGAGAATTGAAAAGAGAGAGAGAGAGAGAGAGAGAGAGAGAGAGAGAGAGAGAGAGAGTGCATTGCTCTTTTATTGGGGAAAAAAAAGAGTGAAAACAAAATGCTTATTTTATTTGGAAAGAAAATGCTTATCTCATTAGGAAATTGCTTAAGGGAGCCAATAGAGTTAGTAGAAGAGAAGAAACAAGAAGAATCATACTTTCTTGAGGCCAATTCCCGAAAAGCAAAGAAAAAAATAATGTAGGTGCCAATACGGTATGTGAAAGTAATGTTCATGCACTTGAGGTTAAAGAGAAAAAAAAGTGAAAGAAAAATAATGATGAAAAAAAAAAACATGAGCGTCTCCTTATTTTGCTACATAGAGTTTCGCAAATTTAATTCTATGAGTTTTGAAGTGGTTAAACAACTTGACTTGTATAATTTGTGTTATCTATGTCTTAGTTTGAAAGGTGAAATAATTTTCTTAAACTAAAGTATAAACTTGTTTAACTTAATTTTGAAAGTCTTGGTATATTTGATTTAATGTATGAGTTTACAAAGGTTTTTTAAGGGTGTGAATGAATGATAATTTGTTAACTAATGTTGGAAAAAAATTATGGCTTTTATATAGATGAACTTGAGAAGAAATAAATTGTTTTGAGTGCTTTGTTTAAGTATTTCCTTGAGGACAAGTAAAGATTCAAGTGTGGGGGTCTATGATAAGGGCTAAAATCATCATTATTTTTCTAGTTATTTGAGGCTAATTTGAGACATTTTTAATACAATAATTAGTTATATTCCTTCCTATTGGATATTTCACTTATAAAAATGCTTTTCTGTAATTTTATGCAAAAATAGGTCAAATTTGGAGTTAATTGAGTAATTTTCCAGTGCAAACCCAATACCAGGCCAAGAAGATGCACATGGCACCAGTTCTATACTGAAAGAGTAGAGGAAAATAGAAAAAACAAAGGACAAAATAGAGGAGCAATTGGAAATTGGTTAAAAGAAAGGAAAAGTAAACAATGGCTCAAAGGATAAAGCTGCGGCACGGTGGCCCAAAGAGCAAAAGACAAAATGGGAAAAAGAAGCAACAAAATCGGTGGGCTAAGGCAAGAAAAACAAAGAAACAAGAAAAAGGGGGAAAATGACAAAAAATTAACATAGGGAGGATGAAAGACATCCTGGGAAGGATGCATAAAGCTAAGCAGCGGCTCAGCGAGAAGGCAACCAAAAGGAGAAGAAAAGAGACAGCTTCAGTCTTTAGCAACGCCAAGGGTCGGTAAAGATGCAAGGAATAGGATTCATGGTTCAGTTCATGGCTCATGCAAGTTAGCTTCAAAAAGAAAAGAAATTTAATTGGATTGGGACTTGGTAATCGGCTTGGGTGAAGCCGATTTCAAGAAAAGGAACGTGCTTCAGTACAAAAAGACAAAACCAAGTTTCCAATTCTTTCACAACTGCCTTCTTTATTTTTATTTAGAATTTTGATTGGAAATTACTTCTTTTCTAATTTGAATTTTTAGGAAATTTGCAAGCCTATAAATAAAGGCTATTTACATTAGAAAAAGTGTGTGCACAATGTAGCGACTTAGATAAATATTTTAGAATGCAACACCAATATTTTATCCAAAGAAATAACTCAAGGAGCATTGTTTTGAGAAGAATTTTCATTGGAAATTGAAAGTCTTGTCTATGAATATTTATCTCTTTCCTTTGTTTTCTTTTTTCTTGAACAATTATGAGTTTAATTCTTTAATTGTATTTAGATATTATTCTTGTATTTATGATTTTGAATTAATTTAGTTCTTTGACCAATTAATTATTTTCCTTGTTAATTGATTACTTGTTTTTTTTATGGTGTTGGTTGATTGATTATTGTTATTAACTTACTTGAAAAAGAGGTTGTTATTGCATTCATAAATTAATTTTATATTTGTTATCTCTTAACTTTCATGAAAAAGGGGTTTAATTTTCTAGAACATTAATAATCAAAGGTTAGTTGATGATTGCTAGAATATGGATTCATTGACTAATTTCATGTTTTACATCACCTAGAATATAAGGGTTTATACAAGGATTGATCTTAATGCATCTTTTGGCTAAGTTAGTCAAGACAGAATATAGCTAATTTAATTAGAAGATAGTGATCCCATAGATTGCAAACAAAGTAGGTCTATATTAAATTCTTCAGGAAACTAAGATAATAATTGATTGTGATATTGGCTAAGTGATTCATTATCATGTTTTCAAGAGCTTTTGTCTAAATTACATTTTTTATTTCCTTGAGTTATATATATTTCTTTTTTTATTATTATTTTGTCACTTTATTTGGGTCGGTTAAATAATGAATAAAAAGTGATTAGTATGTACTTGTTCTTTTGAGGATCGATACTTGTTAATTCCCTATGCTATACTTGCGATGAGTATACTTGCTCGTATGTGTATTTTGAGATTAATGTTTTAATTAAAACTTGACTTAGGGATGGATTTAAATTTAATAATTTTTATACCCCTAAAATTTATGCATCAGTGAGTTAGGGTTATTTGATTATGAATCATATGCATGCAAATCTTGTTTACTTGGTAAAATGGCTAAAACTCATTTTTCTAAAAAATGAGAAAAGGCCAAAGAGTCATTCGAACTTATACATTCTGATGTATGTGGTGCTGGGATGTATGCCCTCTTAGACTAGGTTTCTGATATTAAAATCAAATATTTTAATAAAAGAATTTATTTTCAGAAATTGTTTGTGAGTTTACAATTTTATATGTGCACAATTACATTTGGAAAAGACCCATTGTGTTTAAGTAAGTGGTCCATGTGAATGGAGGTCTTTCACAGTAAGGTATGGATCACGGGTTACTTAACACATAAACTTTTGTTCTTAACCGATTGATGAGAATGGGAATATCATCATGTCTAGGTTATTATGTTGTGAATTCTAAATGGAGAATGGCTTACCTTTAGCCAGTGAGTAGTTCACTCACTTCATGACATAAGCGTATTTCGAATAAGTAGAACAGGACCTTTAGTAGTGGTTTCTAAAAGTACTATATGGAGACTTTGCTAATGCAGCACTGTCCTTAGGGTTAATATTTCCTTATGGTAATATTAGGAAATACTTAAAATGCAAAACACAGCTATTTATATGGCAAGGGTATTTTGGTTATTTTAGTAGCCAAGACGGTGTGTCTTTTGGTCCCCAGTATAGACCGTGAGTCCTAATTAAATACGAGCTAAGGAATTATTCTTAAATTAAATGATATTTATTTTATTTAAGTAGCCTGATTTAATTGTTGGGCTAGAATAAAATAAAGGTCCATGGAGAGAGAATTAATTAAATTAGTTTAGTGGGTTAATTAATTATTCAAGGCTTTGGCCCAGTTTGAATAATTAAAGATTGACCTTGGACTAAATTAATAGATGCTTATTAATTGGACTAGTTTATTTTGGCTGAAAATTTAATTATTAATTAGGCCATTAGGGTGGTTCTAATTAGAATTATTAATTAAGCCCAAAAGGTTAAAGTAAAAGTCCAATAGCCCAGTCCAGTTTAACCTAAGGTTTTATTTAGGTTAAACAGGAGGATTGAAAACAACGTTATTAACATAACACACACTCTCTCAGATGGCTTCTTTTCTGTAAAAAGCCAGACTTCTCTCTCTCTCTCTCTCCAAAAAAAAGGTTCCTTAGTCTGTAGTTATTCACCAAACGGATGTAGGCAGGCCATATACTGGAAGATCGAGGGATTGACATTCACCTACATGCAAAGACGGAGTAGGAGACTTGCAGGAATTGCACCAGAGGCTTCCACCAGCACACCTACCTTGGTTGCGCATGTTCCGGTCCCGCCAACTCTTAGAACAAGGAAAAAAGGTAAAAAAAATTTTAACCTTGAAGTCCGAACATAGCCTAACCGGCACCAGCTAGGGCTGCCGAAGCCGACGCTGGCCCTGTTCGGGAATTCCCTATTCTTGTTTTTTTTTTCCAATTTTTTATTTTCGCTTCCGATGCGTGCCCTGTGTTTTCCGCTTCCTATGCCTTCAATTGGTATCAGAGAGAGAAAGTTTTGTGAAAGTATAAAGAACATGCATCTAGATGAATAAAACTAGACACATGTGTGATTAAAATTGTGATCCTTCGCTGTTTTTGGGATGGATAGATTCTCTGTTAAACCTCGCGAGTGGAGCTATAGGAGATTTGTAATTTACTATTTTTTTTAGCAAATCGTGTAAGCCTAATGTTTATGGGTATAGGCGATTGTTGGTTTTGGTTGATTTCATTGTATTTGGTTTGAAATCGGAGAGCCATCGAAGCCGGATGCTGTGCAGAAAAACAGGGGAAATTCGCAGAAGAAAATCGTAGAAAAAAAACTGCAGGAAGAAGGCATCCATACCGCAACTGATGCCGGCTTGGGATGTTGGAATCGGTGCCGGTTAGGGTCTAGAAGGCCAGTCCGCGCGCTGGTTTCTTGTGGGTCCTGGTTCTATGCGGTGGGTGCAGTGGACCACAGTGCAGATGGGTGCATGATCCAGTGCGGCGGGTGCAGTGGATCAAGGATTTTTTTTTTTTTAAAAAAAAATTTTCCTTGTAATTTTTCTTGCATTTTCTTTTAGTTTTGGGGTCCATACCAGGCGAAGTTAATATTTTTGCAACAGTTAATATTCACGAAATATTTTTGCATGAAAAATATTAGTAAGGGATTAGGATTAAACAATACCATTAATTAATTAATTAATTAATTAATGTGTTTAATTCTATTATCTGGGTACTTAGGTTTAAGAATAGAAGAGCATGAAAACATCTACTATTTTCTAGCATGCTATTTATTTTTGTACCTATGTGCACGTTTTCTCAAAGACCAAAGTCTTTAGGAGTGTTTTTGATAAGGAAAATATTTTTCTACAAATTAAATGGTTATTTTAGCTTGAACAAAAATTAACCCTTAGATATTTTCTCAAAGGATTTAATCACTGACATAGAAAATATATTGGATTTAGATATTTTTGTAAGGTTAAAATAGAAAGCCATTTTGTTTTAGTTTGGCACAAGAAAAAATTGTTTTGTCAAATAAACTTGAGACCAAAGTCTCTAGAAAGTTTTAATTGGAAAATTTTTTAAATCATTAATTTTTTAACTTAAATAAAATTAGTCCATGGAAAATCTATCAAAGGATATAAACCCTAACATAGAGATTTTTATGGACTTAGACATTTTATTTTTGAGTTAAGGGAAAACTTAATGGAAATTTTCGAAAGGATATTTTTCAAAAAAACCCTTGTTTTAAAAGACTAAGTCGGAGAAGGGTTCCAACGACCACACGGCTTCTATCACAATCCTCATTAGAGATCATGGGTCCCCTCGCATCACCCTAAGAGTGAACCCATATAGGATGAAGATACCACAAAGATCTATATGTAATGAAGGGATGTAATTAATAACCCGAGGCACGTACTATGATCGGCCAACCCTTCGTTGGAGGTCATAGTGCGATGTATGTCCATAGGAAATGGGAGGAAATGGCCATCCCCTTGATGGAGTGATCTTCTAGATTATCACCTAGAAGGGAAATTAATTTGTGGTGATTAACACACTTAGCTTAGGAAACTGTTAATCTTTTCAAGAAACTATGTCAGTTTTTTTAAGAGCCAAATTGATTATTATCAGTTTTGATAATAATGATAAAATGCACATATTTGCTTTGCTTTCACAAACTGAATCTTTTTTCTTTTATTTTTTTAATTTTTTAGAAATGGTGGGAGGTTCTGTTAGTCCATTGGCTGTTATTCTCCGAGAGAATTAGCTAACGGGACTAAACTATGTGGACTAGAAAAGGAACCTGGACATAATACTCATAGCGGAAGAGTATAAGTATGCCTTTTACGAAACCTGCCCTGTTATTGGGGAGGGTTCTACTGCCGAGGAGCATGAGGCTGAGAAGGCATGGAAGAAGGCCGACGAGATGGCTCGTTGTTATATGTTAGCCTCCATGTCTAATGTGCTCCAATCCAAACATGAGCACATGACCACTACGTATGACATAACCCAATCATTAGCTATGATGTTCGCGGATAAGAGTTGGCCCGCAAGGCAGGAGGCTCTTTGAACCATCATTAACACTAAGATGGTTGAGGGAGCATTAGTCAGAGAGCATATGCTCAAGATGATTACTGCTTTCGAGAAGGCAAAAATCTTAGGGGCTGTCATTAATCTTGAGAGCCAAGTGGACATGGTTCTCGAATCTCTATTGGGTTCCTTTACTCAATTCAACTTGAACTATAATATGAACAAGTTGAACATAGGTTTGACTGAGTTGATGAAGGAGTTCTAGATGGCGGAGAAGGTCATGAAGCTACAATCTAAGGCTATGATTGCTAAGGCTTCATCTTCTAGAACTGGGCCCAAGCCCAGAAAGTTCAAGAAGAAGAAGGGGAACACAGTGGGCCAGCCTAAGACCCAGTGCAAAGAAAAACCTAAGGGCAAGTGCTTCAAGTGTGGACTAAAGGGACACTGGAAAGAGTAGTGTCCAGATCTTCAAGGTAAGAAAACCCCATAGGTAATATTTTCTATCTAGAGTATATATCAATGGTTGGATCAACTTCCACTTGGATTGTTGATTCAAGAGCCACTAATCACATCTGTAACTCCTTGCAAGGGTTTAGAAAGATTAGAAGACTCTAGAAGGGCGAACATGGATTACGTGTAGGAAATAAAGCACAAGTTTGGGCTCTTGTCGTGGGAGAGCTAGATCTTTTTTTTTTTTTTTTATTGTAATAGAATAGTGGTTTTGAAAGATATTTTATATGTACCTGGATTTAGATAGAATTTGATTTCAGTTGCAAAACTAATAAATCAAGGATATTCTGTATCTTTCCATTCTGGTATTTCTATTAGTAGAAATGGAGAAATTTTATGTACTGGGCACATGTATGGGAATCTATTTTTCTTCAACTCTATTAACAATAAATTAAATAACGCTCAATCTGAACCTTTAACAAAGAAGAGAAAGACCAATGTCAATGACTCTTATTATTGCCATCTAAGGTTGGGTCATATCAACTCAATTAAGATTCAGAGGTCGATCTATAATGGGCCATTGGGCTCATTAAGATTGGAAAATTGGCAACACCGTGAGTCCTACCTAATGGAAAAGATGACCAAAAGCTCATTTGCCTCTAAGATGGATAGAGCCAATGAGGTATTGAGTTTTGTTCACACTGATGTGTGTGGTCCCCTGTCTACACCAGCTAGAGAAGATTTTGAGTACTTCATCACTTTCACGGATGATTGTACAAGGTTTGGTTACATTTACCTGATGAGATACATGTCTGACTCTTTTGACAAGTTCAAAGAGTTTAAGGCTGAAATGGAGCATCGGACAAGTAAATTGATCAAGACATTATGATCAGATCGTGGTGCAAAGTACCTCCTTGGTGAATTCAAGGACAACATGGTACATCATGGGATAGTATCCCAACTCTTTGCACCGGGGACACCCCAGTAGAATAGAGTAGCTGGGAGAAACAACAGGACATTGATAGAAATGGTCCGAAGCATGATATATTATGCTACTCTTTCAGTATCTTTTTGGGGATATGCTCTAGAGACAGCAGTATACATTCTGAACTTGGTGCCTTCCAAGTTAGTACCTAGGATTCCCTATGAGATATGGACTAGGCATAAGCGAAATCTGAATCATCTCAAGATATGAGTTGTCCAGCTTATGTACTGGTCAAGGGAGAGAAGTTGGAACTAAGATCAGAATTATACTATTTTGTTGGGTATCCAAAAAGGACAAAGGGTGGTTACTTTTATCATTCTAAGGAGCAGAAGGTACTGGTTAGTACAAATGCTAGATACTTAGAGGATGATCAAAGTACTTCCATGAAAGGTTTAACTAGGTTAGAACTGGAGAAGAAGTTATTTTCGGAAGCAATTTCTTTTGACCCGATTGTGGAACAAGAAGAGGCACAACCTCAAGTGCCTGTACTTATTGAGCCTCGTCATAGTGGGAGAGTGTCTAGGGTTCCAGAGAGATGGACTGGAGAAGCTTTCGAGATGGTCTCCGACTATCAGGAAGAAAACCCCACTAGATACGAGGAGGCTATTGCTGATGCCGATGCAAATCTATGGTATGAAGCAATGAAAGCCGAGATTAAGTCTATGTATCTCAATCAGGTTTGGGATCTTGTAGCTTCACTTGAAGGGATAAAACACATAGGGTGTAAGTGGGTATACAAGAGAAAGAGGGAAGTAGATGGGAAGGAGGAAACCTTCAAAGCTAAGCTTGTGTCGAAAGGGTATACTCAAAAAGTAGGAATCGATTATGTGGAAACCTTTTCCCTGGTAGCTATGCTTAAGTCCATATGTATCCTCCTTGCCATCGCATGTCATTATGACTATGAGATATGGCAAAAGGATGTCAAGACGACATTTTTAAATGGCCATCTTAGTGAAGATATCTATATGTCCCAATTGGAAGGCTTTATTGCTAAAGACTAAGAGCATATGGTTTACAAGCTTAAGAAGTCCTTAAGCAGGCCTCAAGGGCATGGAACATTCATTTTGATGAGACTATAAAGTATTATGTTTTGTTCAAAACGAGGATGAACCATGTGTGTACAAGAAACTTGAAGGCATTAATGTAGTTTTTCTTATCTTGTATGTGCATGACATTCTACTCATTGGAAATGACGTTGGGTTATTGTCATCTACAAAGGTTTAGCTATCTAGTTAATTTAGTGTGAAGGACTTGGGAGAAGCCAGCTACATTCTCGGGATTAGACTTCTTAGAAATAGGAAGCAGAGAATGTTAGGATTATCCCAAATGGCATACATTGACAAGATGATGGTTAGGTACAGCATGGACTCATGCAAGAGAGCTCTAATCCCTTGCAGACATGGGTTGTCACTTTTTTCAAGGGGCTGTCCTAAGTCTCAAGAAGAAAATGACAGAATGAGTAGGATTCCCTACGCTTCGGCTGTCGGAAGTCACATGTACGGCATGCTGTGTACTAGGCCTGATATCTGCTTTGCCGTAGGTTTGCTTAGCAGATATCAGTCAAACCCTGGGGAGGTTCATTGGCAAGCTTAAAGCATATACTCAAGTACCTCATGGGAACGAGAGATTATATGCTAGTTTACAGGGCTGATGACTTAGTTCCCACAAGATATATAAACTCAGACTTCCAGGCGAATAAGGATGAGAGAAAATCCACTAGTGGGTATATCTTCACCTTGTCTGGAAGAGTGATTTCATGGAGGAGCATCAAGCAATCTTGCATTGCTGACTCAACCATGGAATTGAGTATGTGACAGCTTCAGAGGCATCCAAGGAATCAGTCTGGCTCTGGAAGTTCCTGTCAGAACTTGGAGTCATGCCACACATAGACAGGTCAATTGTGATGTATTGTGAAAACACTGGAGCAGTATCGTAATCTAAAGAATCTCAGAACCACAAGAAGGGGAAGCACATTGAGAGGAAGTACCATCTGATCCGAGATTTCATCCGAAGATGGGAAGTCGTGGTGGAACAGATTTCCTTCGAGAATAATCTAGTAGATCCATTCACCAAGCCTTTGGCTGAGATAGTCATTAAGAGACACTTAGACGCCATAGGAGTAGGCACTTACGGACTTACTTAGTCTTAGAGTGCAAGTGGGAGATTGTTGGGATGTATGCCCTCTTAGACTAGAATTTATTTTCAGAAATTATTTGTGAATTTACAATTTTATTTGTGCACAATTACGTTTGGAAAAGACTCATTGTGTTTAAGTAAGTGGTCCATGTGAATGAAGGTCTTTCACAGTAAGGTATAGATCACGGGTTACTTAACACAAACTTTTGTTTTTAACCAATTGATGAGAATGGGAATCTCATCATATCTAGGTTATTATGTTGTGAATTCTAAATGGGAAATGGCTTACTTTTAGCCAGTGAGTAGTCCACTCACTTTATGACATAAGCGTATTTCGAATACGTAGAACATGACCTGTAGTAGTAGTTTCTAAAAGTACTATATGGTAGGAATCTAGACTACTACCGCTACAGCGTGGACTAGTACTCTACGACTTGAGTAGAGTTAGTGGTCTAACGAAGTTGGAAGCATATACTTTGATATGCTATAGTTGAGGTTCTGTAGTAGGGCAAATATACTTGCATGTTGGGTATGCGTGACTAGTTAGTTAAGACAGATTTATACAAGATAGTTTCTATACTATATCACCCATTGTGGTTGTCTGAATGATCTAAATATCCTGGGCTCTAGGAAACATGACTTGGATGTTTGCTTTAGGATAGCTCCCTTGGAAAGCGAAAACAATCCAGGAAGTCATGGATCATTGGACTAGAGCCCTAAGGATGGTAGATGTCATTTAGAGATGTATTAGTACACTTCTTCCTCTTTGAATATATGGCGATGTATAGAGGGATATTTTAGTCATTACACCGTAGGTCGGAGACTTTGCTAACGCAGCACTATCCTTGGGGTCATTATTTCCTTATGGTGATATTAGAAAATATTTAAAATGTAAAATACAACTATTTATATGGCAAGGGTATTTTGGTCATTTTAGTAGCCAAGGCGGTGTGTCTTTTAATTCCCAATATAGACCGTGAGTCCTAATTAAATACAGACTAAGGAATTGATTTTAAATTAAATAGAATTTATTTTATTTAAGTAGAATGATTTAATTGTTGGGCTAGAATAAAATAAAGGTCCATGGAGAGAGAATTAATTAAATTAGTTTAGTGGGATAATTAATTATTCAGGGCTTTGGCCCAATTTGAATAATTAAAGATTAACCTTGGACTAAACTAATATAGGCTTATTAATTAGACTAGTTTATTTGGGCTAGAAAATTAATTATTAATTGGGCCATTAGGGTGGTTCTAATTAGAATAATTAATTAGACCCAAAAGGTTAAATTAAGAGTCCAATGGCCCAATCCAATTTAACCTAGGATTTTATTTAGGTTAAATATGAGGATTGGAAACAACGTTGTTGACAAAACACACTCTTTGAGACAGCTTCTTCTCTGTGAAAAGCTAGACGTCTCTCTTTCTCTCTGGAAAAAAGGTTCATTAGTCTATAGTTGCTCACCCAATGGATTTAGGCAGGTCATATACTGGAAGATCGAGGAATTGGCGTTCACCTACATGCAAAGACGGAGTAAGAGACTTGCAGAAATCGCATCAGAGGCTTCTACCAGCACACCTACCCCGGTTGCGCACGTTTCGGTCCAGCCAACTCTTAGAACGAGGAAAAGAGGTAAAAAAAATTTTAGCCTCGGAGTCCGAACAAAGCCTAATCGGCGCCAGCTAGGGCTGCTAGAGCCGGCCCTGTTCAGGAATCCCCTATTCTTGTTTTTTTCTAGTTTTTGATCTTCTCTTCCGCTGCGTGCCCTATGTTTTCTGCTTCCTATGCCTTCATGTGGCCCAATTTCTATGCAATCAAGAGGAGATTATCACTATTTCATAACCTTTATTAATGATTGTTCACGATATAGGTATTTGTATTTAATGAAATACAAATTTGAAGCTTTTGAAAAGTTCAAAAACTTCAAGAATGAAGTAGAGAAACAACTTTAGAAAAGTATTAAGACTCTAATATCAGATTACAGAAGTGAATACTTTAGCTAAGAGTTTAAGATAATCTTAGAGATAATAGGGAATTATCTCAGTGGACTCCACCATATACACCTCAATATAATAGTATATCTGAGAGAATGAATCAAACCCTTTTAGACATAGTACGAACCATGATGGCTTGTGCAGAGTTACTAAAATCATTTTAGGGGCACACACTAGAGACTTTTGTTTATGTTCTAAATAAAGTTCTGTCAAAAATAGTTGGTACTACCATATTTGAGATATTCTTTTGCAAGAAATCAAAGTATCTCACTTGAGAGTATGGGATTGCCCTGCCTTTGTCAAAAAGCCATAGTCAGACAAACTTAATAGTAAGTCTGACTGTTAGTATTGTGCCTGATAGGGCCTAAATTACTCATATATTTCCTAGTTATTTGAGGTCATTTTGTGATACATTTTGTTCAATAACTAGTCATATTTTTTCATAGTTGAGATTTTACCCATGGAAAGATATTTTGTGCATTATTTCAGATTTTAGGGGTAAAATAAGATAAAATCGTCGCTAAACAGAATAGAGGCTGTGCCAGCCAGGACATAAGAACCGGTGCAGGCCACGTGCAATTGGCACGCATATTGAGGCGATGAAAAATCAGCAAAATAGGGCTGAATAGAACACAACCGGTACTAGTTGGGAGCTCAGAGGCGGCGCCGGCTACAGTCTGGAAGAATTGGCACGAAAATAAAAAAAAAATTAGTGAACGAGAAACAAAACACAACTGGTGCCGGCCCTAGGCAGGCCAGGCAGCGTCGGTTGTGCACTGCTACAAGGCAGTACCTCGATTTTCGCACATATTTTTGGCAATTTTTAGAGTTTTAGTATTTTTCCTACTTCTATTCGACTAGAAACCCTAGAGGAACAAATTTAGGTACTTCTAAAGCCTATAAATAGAGGGAAAACAAAAGCAAAAAGGGGAATTGACGGATCAAAACATCAAATCACTCAAATTCAAGAAGGAATTCTTCAAATCAAAGAGGGCTGTGCAAGAGAGTTTATGAAGGAAGAAGAATGTGACTTGTCTATGAGTTCTTTATTTTAACTTTGTTTTCTTTTCTTGAACAGTGCTGTATTAATTTTTTATTATAATTTGATATTATTTTAGGTATTCATGATTTTTAGAGTTACTTTGATCTTTTGATTAATTGATTGTTATTCTTGGTATTTAATTACTTATGCTGATTACAAAATTAATTGGTTGTTTCTCTCTATTAACTTGCTTGGAAAATGGGTTGATGGCGGTCTCAATTCATTTATTTCATATTTGTTGTCTCTTAACTTGCTTGAGAAGGGAGTTAATTGCTATGATCTAGGTAATTATAGGTTAATTGATGTCTGCCAGAATATAGATTCCTTGGTTAATTTCATATTTTAAGTTTGCCAGGATATGGAAATTTAATCAAGAATTGTCTTTAATGCATCTTTTGGGTGAATTAGTTGAGACATGATATGTGATTCTAATTTGTCGAGAAGATAGTGATTCATGGATTGGAAAAGAAGTAAATCTATTTTAATCCTTCATGATGCAAAGAGAATGATTAGTTATGATAATAATTGGGTACTTTAAGGTCATGTTTTGTCAAAATAATGATTTGAGTTACATAATTTTCCATCCTTGACATGTATATATTCTTTTATTTTATTTTATTTTCCTTTTTATTCTTTTTCACTTTATTGAGTCAGTTAAATAATAAAAGAAAATGGATTAATGTATGCTTGTTCCTTGAGGATCGACACTCGTTTTAAACCCTATGGTATGCTAAATGATGAGTACGCTTGCTCATATGTGTAATTTGAGGTTACCGTTTTAATTTAAACTTGATTAGGAATGTGCTTATTTTTATATGATTTTTATACTCAAATACAAACACATCAAATTTTTGGCGCCGTTGCCGGGGAACAATTGCATGAAAGCTTGGATTTTGTTGATTTAACCTTGTAAAAATGTAAATATATAAATATGTATATATGTTCTTTGTGTACATTGGTGTTATATCTTGTTGTTTGTAACATTGTGTGACTTAATTGACTAACATACTTCATGTTGTGCTGTAAATACCACTAACTTTGTATTTAAATAGTTTGGGAATGTGTGTGTTTTTCTTTTCTTTATTTTTATATTATTCGTTTTACCTTTTTTTTCTTTTCTTTATTTTTTAATTATTTTTTTATTTTTATTTTCAATTTGATTTTTTTTTCTTTGAGCGTGAGATTGACATCATCGTGGACAACTACTTTTAGGCACAAGATTAAAGGAGCTACAATGATGAGAATTTGGCAAAGTTGCAATCTCAAATCGATGTTTTTTTGTGAGACGTCACTTGTAGCATCAATGCATTCTTTTGTCACCAATGCAAATCCCTCCATTAAGTGGCATAAAGAAGTAGCCCAACAATTGAGCCATCAAAAAGCACAACTAGCCAAGTTGGTTGAGGATGCCATAAAGGCCCATATGCTTGAACAAGAGAATATCCAAGGAAAGGAGAGAGGATTTGAGGACCAATTATCCAATGTGGAAAGGGAGATATTCAATTCTACTCTACGTGCTAATAATTCTAAGATCTCTTTATCACATGATTTTTTTTTTTTAGGTTCCTCTCAATTCTTGGAGAACAAGGGTCCAAATGATGGTGTGTTAAATTTATCATACCTCAAGGCGTTGGATCTTTCAATGCTACATCATAAGAAGTCCTTGGAGTATAGTGGTAATTTCTACCCTTCACCTCATTCAAAGGGAGGTAACTTGGTATTTGTAGATATATTAAAAAAATAAAGATTTCTTGATCTCATCTTTAAGAACTCAAATACTAAATTTAAAGGGGAATTTTAATTATGAACATTCTTTTGAAGGGTTAAAAGGTAATTTCAAGTTTGATGCATTCTTTAGCGATCATGTGCATTTATATGTTGACAAAAATATTTGTCTGGCTAAAAAAAAAAAAAAAAATTAGAGAAAGAGGTTTATGTGTTTTGCTTTAGTGAGAAAAATTATTTTTATAAACCTTCTATTTTTCAAAAACCTATCTTCATTCTACATTCATCATGCCTATCTTCTATTTTGAGCTTTAAGTTCTTTTCAAAAGGGTTGTGGTAGAATTTCTGAAAAAACTTTTCACCCGTTTTGGTGTGCCTAAGGTTCTTATTAGTGAGAGGGAGACTCATTTTTTATTTTCCTTGTTGCTTATTTTTCTTTTCTAGTTTTTATACTTTGGTGTGTTTCTTTTGTGTATTTTCTTTCTAGGTACTTCAACAATGCTCATTTCTACTGAAATTCAACTCTTTTGTAGGAGAATCCACAATGCAATGGAAGTATTTTCTTTCTTCTTTTTTCCCCTTTATTTTTGGTCTTGTGGCAATATTTTCTTGCTCTATTTGTTTGGCCATTGAGGACAATGTCCCATTTAAGTGTGGGGGAGTGGTTAGAATGGGAATTCTTCTATGCTTCATTCTTCTTGCAATTCTTTGAACCTTAGAATTCTTCTAAGCTACCTTTTGAGCAAAAGTTTCAAAAATTTTTTTCTGATTTTGTGAGCTTTCAAAATGTATTTTTAATGCATGTCTTTGTGCTAGATCATAGAGCATATGTTCTATATCATTTGTAGTTTATGCATGACTTTTTGCACGCAATTAGACTAAGTAGTTCTTGATCAAATGCGTTACATTGTTCTTAAACTTGTTTTTTTGCTAAAATTCATTGAGTATTCTAGAACTTACTTGAATACCTCTTGAGGTAAAATAAGAAAGACATTCATGATTTAACTTAGGGATGACGGTAATAAGCCTTCTTTGGATAGTTTGAGCTTTTCAAGCCTACCTATTTGATATTATCCCTAGTGTATATTTTGAACCTAAATTGTTATTTTCTTTCTTAAACCCGTTATCATACTTTGTCCATTACTTCTTTCTGAGAGTTTAATTTACCTTCCAAATCTTTGACTGCTCTTTATGGATAAAAGTACAAGTAGAAGAATTATGAGGGAGAATGTGTGTGTAAATGTCATGACTTGTTTCTTTCAGCCATGCATCATGTGTTGAGTTGGAGTTGTGAAGTAGAAAAGAAAAAGAAAAAGAAAGATTGAGAAAAACAAAAAGCTGCTAGAAAATGTTGAAAGAAAAAACTGAGAAACAAATAAAAGCAGCATTTGAAAAGAAGAGAAAAAGAACAGAAAGAGGATAGGAAGAATGTTGGTTGAATTGGAATAAGAATTGTTGAAATTTTGATGATCTTGTGTAATATGATTAATGAGTTGAGAACTATTGAGAAAAAGAATGCAAGATTTGCTTGAACTGTAACATGATTGCTATACAAGGTTATGGGTTTTTGATTGGTTTTGTGATAGGAGAGCAAGAAAAGCTTGGAATCTATTGGTACATGTTGTTTATCCTTTTCTTGCAAACTCTCATTATCTTTGATATTGATTTTCCTATATCCTTCATTTGACAGCTACATTACAAACCCCTTTAGCCTTACATTACAAGCTTAAAAGTCTTACTTGACCTAAGTAGAATCATGATATGTCTCGGATTAGTGGAGAAAGTGTATGAAAAGTAAGCTTATGGAATGCATATTTCTTTTGAACTAACTTCTTTCCAATGGTTTGAGAATGATGTTAGGTGTTGGGATGGTTCTACTAGTTATTCTTCACTTACACAAGTCTTGCATTTGTTATGAAAGGTAAAGTAGCATATGTTTTGTTGTCTTGAATAAAGAAAGCATTGGAAGTATTATTTTGAAATTGATTTAGTGATTTTGTGAAAACTTGTGTTTTCCTACTTGTCTTTGATAATTTGCTTAAGGGAAAACAAAGAGCTAAGTGTGGGGGAATGTGATAGGGCCTAAATTAGTCATATATTTCCTAGTTATTTGAGGCCATTTTGTGATACATTTTGTTCAATAGCTAGTCATATTCCTTCATATTTGAGATTTTACTCTTAGAAAGGTATTTTGTGCATTATTTCAGATTTTAGGGGTAAAATAAGATAAAATTGTCGCTAAACAGAATAGAGGCGGCACCGGCCAAGACAGGAGAATGGACGCCAGCCACGTGCAACTGGCATGTACTTTGAGGTGATGAAAAATAGGCAAAACAGGGCAGAACAAAATACAACCGGCGCCGGTTGGGAGCTTAGAGTTGGTGCCAGCCGCAGTCTGAAAGAATTGGCATGAAATTCAAGAAAAATCGACAAACGAGAAACAAAACACAATCAACCGGCCCTAGGCAGGTCAGGCGGCGCCGACTGTGCACTACTATAGAGGCGGTGCCGCGGTGCCTCAATTTTGCGCGTGTTTTTGGCAATTTTCAAAGTTTTAGTATTTTCCTACTTCTATTCGGCCAGAAACCCTAGAGAAACGAATATAGGAACTTCTAAAACCTATAAATAGAGGAAAAACACAAGCAAAAAGGGGAAAATTCACGAATCAAAACATCAAATCACTCAAATTGAAGAAGGAATTCTTCAAATCAAGGAGGGTTGTGTAAGAGAGTCTACGAAGGAAGAAGAACGAGGCTTGTCTATTAGTGCTTTCTTTTAAATTTGTTTTCTTTTCTTGAACAATGATGTATTAATTGTTTTATTATAATTTGACATTGCTTTAGGTATTCATGATTTTTAGAGTTACTTTCATCTGTTGATTAATTGATTGTTATTCTTGGTATTTAATTACTGATGTTGATTACGAGATTAATTTGTTATTTTTCTCTGTTAACTTGCTTGGAAAAGGGGTTGATGGTGGTCTCAATTCATTAATTTTATACTTGTTATCTCTTAACTTGCTTGAAAATGGGGTTAATTGCTAAGATCTAGGTAATTAGAGGTTTATTGATGTCTGGAAGAATATGGATTCATTGGTTAATTTCATGTTTTAAGTTTGCCAGGATATGAAAATTTAATCAAGGATTATGTTTAATGCATCTTTTTGGGTGAATTAGTTGAGATAGGATATGTGATTCTAATTTGTCGAGAAGATAGTGATTTCATGGATTGGAAAAGAAGTGAGTCTATTTCAATCCTTCATGATGCCAAGAGAATGATTAGTTAGGATAATGATTGGGTACTTTAAGGTCATGTTTGTCAAAATAATGGTTTGCGTTACATAATTCTCCATCCTTGACATGTATATATTCTTTTATTTTATTTAATTTTCCTTTTTATTCTTTTTCACTTTATTGAGTCAGTTAAACAATGAAAGAAAATGGATTAATGCATGCTTGTTTCTTGAGGATCGACACTTGTTTTAAAACATATGGTATGCTTAATGATGAGTGTGCTTGCTCATATATGTAATTTGGAATTAACATTTTAATTTAAACTTGATTAGGAATGTGCTTATTTTTATACTCAAATTCAAACACATCAGTGCCCTAGAGGCAATCACTTGTACTTTATATATGATACATTTCATTTTTAGTACAAAGCATTATTTATCTTTCAGTTTGTTTAGTTTGCTTTCATGTAAAATAACTGTTAGATAAAGTTCCAAGTACAACACTGTGTTAAGAAAATCATGATAAAGATCCTGATGTGAAATTGCTACTAAATTGTATAGTATTAGTACTTAGATTATCCCTAGTCGTAGTATTAATGAGATAGAACATCATTATTGTGCTAAGACTAGCACATGTTAGACTTCCTGATTTGATCAGGTAGTAGTTCTCACATCCGTGAGTATTGTGATACTCAAAGCTAACACATAGATCCTTGGTAATAGAACACATACATTTGATGACCTGGCTTTGAGATAATCACATGGGTAACAATTTAGTAACAATGATAGAATCTTGTTATAGCAAATATGCAAGTATTCTTAGACCTGATATCTCTAATGTGCTTTGTTTGCTGAGCATTGTACTTTTATTCCAATATCTGGAGTTAGATCGAAGGCCGCCTATGGGATAGATATTGAGAACAATGTGAGGTAAACAAAAGTAGTTAATAGTGTTAATAAAGGATTCACCACTCTTAATAGTAGGAGCGAATATCTCACGGTCACTTGTAGAAATTACTACTCCCGAAATCCTTGGCTAAGGTGATTTTGTATTCGAAACTGTTCCAATTGATACACATATAGAGTAGTGGGTTCCTGGTACAAGTAATAATATATTCGGGCCAGAATTAATTTATATTTTGGAGGGAGTTGGCACTAATTCTGTACTCCAAACCGAATGAGATATTGTATGGTGAAAGGAGTTTATTGTACTATAGTTTGTTATTGAAGGGTTCATGTCAAGCCACTTGACCTTCTGGACTCTTAGGTGGTCACGATGTGGTGCTAGATACCACTCAAGATTTGCTGAGTATGGGTTTATTAATTGATGAATTAATAAACCAATCCTGATTAGAATTAATAGGTTAATTCTAAATTATTAAGGATTATTAATCTCAATGACGTTTGGATTAATTCGTATTTTGCTACCAATAGACTGGGAAACCTAATAGGTCACATACAATAGAGGATTATATACTCGAGTTGTTGTTTGATAACATTGTGGGGTTAATTGTGAGAAGTAGAAGTTATTTGGGCCAAATTATAATTAGTTATAATTTCTGAGCTAAATTGTAAGTGTGAGAACTGGTAAGTTCAAATTACAATTAAAGAATTCTAATTCTTTTAGAATTCACAAAACGTGTTATCCGCAGTTTTTTCTGGGATTTTTTTGTAGAAAAAGCCGTGATTGTTTTATTTTAAAACACAGAGAGAAAATTGTTCCATCTGTTTTTTGATATACACGACTCCTTTCTTCTCGTCTCTGGTTGTTACCCTAGCCGCCAAGAAATTCTCCTAGCAGAGAATTTTTGGTTTCCTTAAGAGCATACCTCATATGGATACTATCAGAGTCAATCTCACACTGAGACTGAAGCGGCAAAGCATCTACACGGCGTTGAACCATCTACATTAAGAAACCATTCTCAAAAGGTTGCTATTTGATTGAAAATTTTGTTTCGCAGTGCTACGCAGAGAAGGTATATTACTCTTCTTGTTTTTCTATTATTCACACTCTTGCAGATTCTGGTTTTGTTATCTTTTAAATCTTCCTCTGTGCAAACCAATTTTTGCATGAGATACCTAATAGTAGTATCAAAGCCTTATTTGTGATTGATTTATAGATCGTTAATATGTCCTGAAATCATTTCATTACATCTCTGTTATTTTCAATGAAAGTTGTTTCACGGACTTTGATATCTGAAAACCATTTTAGTTTATTTCTTGAAATTGTTTCAAGTATCATGGGTCTCTGTTGTGTTCGGAAATTGTTACGAATGCATCTTGTTTTTTGGAAAATTAGATATTGTGGGTTTTGGATGCAACACATGGTGATTCTATAAAGGTTATAGAAGGTTTCAAAATCTGTTTGAAGTTATTTTTATGACTCGGTCTATTCTGTATAGAAAATCGTTCTCTGCATGTTTGGGCCATTATTGATGGTTTCTCTGTAATGGTTAAACCCATTATTTGGGATAAAATTATATTTTGGAAATTAATATATTTTCTAAAATATTGATTTTAGACTATATATTATTATTTAATTCCTAAAATATGATTTTAGCAATTAATAAATTTCCTAAAATATTGATTTTAGATTTCATTCTAATTAGTTTCTAGAATTTGATTTTAAAAATTGAATCTAAAATATTGATTTTTGGATTTCTTTTATTTTTCCAAAATAGACATTTGTTAGTGCAAATGAATGATTGGATCTAGGAAAAGTGAGAGTTTGTTAGTGTTATGCCCTAAAGGCAATCACATGTATTTTGTATATTATGCATTATTAAGTAAAATAAAGCTTTCTTCATCTTTCAGTTTGTTTTATTTATGCATTCGTGTAAAATAACTATTAGATAAAGTCACAAGTGCAACACTGTGTTAAGAAAATAATAATAGAGATCATGATGTGAGGTTCCTACTACATTGGATAATGTTCGTACTTAAATTATCCCTAGTCATAGTATTAATATGATAGGTCATCATTAATATGTGGATACTTGTTACTTGAACAAGTATATTGGATGACTTGACCCTGAGATAATTACATGGATAACTATTTAGTGCCAGTGATAGAATCTCAATGAAGCTTGACAATATAACAGAAAGCCATGCATTCACAGAAATCGAAACAAAACCAAGGCATAGTGAAAAAACACAGTGGAAGGATTTTCAAATTTATACCTCTGTGCTTTATGGCTTTCTTTGGCTGTGACGGAGCCGACTAAACCATAGGGATTACTTCTTCACCACTCGTTGATGCTCTCGATTGAAATCCTACTAATCTTCTACTCCTCCGTGGCATGAATTTCGAAGCCTTTTGTTTCTCAGAATATTCCAGTACCTAATCTCTTGTTGGTGAAATAAATAGGCGAGGAAAAACAAGTCTCTATTCTTCTTGATTCTCTGTTATTAATTAATAGAATAAAAAAGATCAAGGAGGATGAACAAGAGAAAGGAAAAACGAAGGCTCTCTCTGGAAGGTTCTGTTTTCCTCCATTTTTACGAACGTGTATCACACACAAGATGCACACGCCGTTATCTCAACTTGATAACCTAAACCTTGGAGGTTTTATTATTCAAAAAACCTCTGGTTGTAATCTAGGTAACCATCACAGAAGACGTTATTTTTCCAACTCTTCAGTTCTGTGAATTAATTTAAAAAAAAAAAAAAACACAACCTTGGTCCATTCTATTATACCAAAAAAATTATTATTTATTCTTAGACCCAATGAGCCCATAAATAATAAATATTAATTATTTATTTTCTAGGCTTCTAAAACTAACCCAATAAATAATCAATGAGCCCAAATAGACCAAAATAATTATTCAAGCCTTTTATCTAGTTTAGTCCCAGGTTAATTGATACATAAATTTTGGGTGTATAAAAATCATTAAATTTAAATCCATCCCCTAGTCAAGTTTTAATTAAAACATTAATCCCAAAATACACATATGAGCAAGTATGCTCATTGCAAGCATAGCATAGGGAATTAATGAGTATCGTTCCTCAAAGGAACAAGTACACACTAATCAATTTTCATTCGTTATTTAACCGACCCAAATAAAGTGGAAAAATAAGAAAACAAAAAATAAAGAAATATATACAAGTAAAGTATATAGGAATATGCAATTTAGACAATTATCCTAGAAAATATGATAATGAACCACCTATCAATTCTCCCAATTAATTATCTTCTTGGCATCATGAAGGAATATAAAGTAAAATTCAATCGTTTCCCAAGCCATGAATCTACTTAGATAAATTACACTTATTTCCCAATTCGTGGAATCACTATCTTTTGATTAAATTAGCAAATTTCCTAATCAAGCTAATATAACCAAAATATGCATTAAGCTCAATTTCTCATAAACATGAAATTAGATAATGACCCTTTGCTCGAAGTGAAATCAACTAATCTTTCATTACTTTAGTCCTACAATCCTAACTTCGTCTCCCAAGTCCATTAAGATTTGACAAATATGAAATCAATGCAATAAACTCCTAACATCATTTCCTAAGTCAATTAGAAGAGCTCGCATCATTAACCAATAATAATAAGTAATTAAATACCAAAGATGATAAATAATTGATCAAATAACTAAATTACCACAAAACCATAAATCCCAAAATAATGTTAAATTATAATAAAAACATTGAATACATCATTGTTTGAGAAAAAAAAAAAGAGATGAAATAAAGCACTCATAGACAAGCCTCTTTCTTTTCCATTGAAGACTCTCTTGAACAACCTTCCTTGAATGGTGAATTCCTTCTTTAATGAGTGTTTGGAATTTTTGCTCTTGGATCCACCCTCAATCTCTTATGTTTTAATTTTCTTTTATTTACCTCTTTGATGCTAAATTCATTGCTTGAGAGATCTTGGCTGAGTAGGATTCGGAAAATACCAAAATCATTAAAATATTCCTAAATTCGTGCACAAGATTTTGGAATTCCAGCACAGGCCTGTGCCGAGCCCAATCAACCCACTTGGAGCCAGGTGCAATCTATTTCTTCTTTGAATTTTACTCATTTTTCCTCTGGCCAATTAGAATGGACCTGGCACCTGGTCCACTTGCCATACTTGGCACCAGGTGTATTCTGGAAAATTCCTTGTTTTTCTTGAAATCAACTTAAATATGCACAAATTTGTCAAAAACACTTTCTACAAGCAAAATGACAAATAGAAAGGAATATGCCTAGTTATCAGGACAAAAGTATCTCAAAACAACCTCAAATAACTAGAAAAATAATTGTGATTTTAGCCCCTATCACATACCCCCACACTGGAACTTTTGCTTGTCCTCAAGCAAAACACTTTAATATCAAGTAAATCATTAAGAAAACACAAGATTTTTCTCATTTAAAATTTTTTTAACATAGCAAGGATTATAACTTCTCTTCAACCTTTAGATAAAACTCTTTTCATTCACACCATTTGAAAACAATTCAAACTTTGAAGCATTTGACAAGACATCACAAAACTCTTAAAGTCAAATTAATCAAGTTCGTACCTTAGTCTAAGAAAATTATTCCACCCTTCAAGTTAAAAAAATAGATAATACAAATCACATAGGTTAAGCCATCTACCAACTCAAGCATTATGAATCTAAAAATTGCATAACTCATGTCATGATGTAAGGACAACACTCTATTCTTGTTCTCTCAAATTTTTTAATGACATAGGGAATTGATAGCCTCAACATGGATTTCTCTTCACACACTGTATTGGCTCCCTTTTTGTCATCACTCATCATTTTTTTCAACATATTCCTTTCTTTGCTCTTTCTTACCTTTTTGCCTTCAGGATAGCATCAAGAAAGTGCACCGAATAATTCTTGCTACTTCTCCCTATATTAACCCTCCTTTTAGCAAAAGGTCATCAAAGGTTACAAATAAGAGCACTTTTTTCCAACTCACAAAACCATGATTTTGTTTTCACTCGTTGTTTTTTCAAATCACAAAAAACAATCTTTCCTCTCAAAAATCTTTTATCAACTCGCATTCCTTATCATAATTTAAAGCTAAGAAAAATTTAGAATTATAATACAAGAGTTAGTTGATAAACTTTACCCACATTCATCCTATCCTCTATATCCAAACTAGATTAGTCAAATAACATTCAAACACTAATGCATAAGCAAGATTAATCTAAATTCTCAAGTCTTGACAATATCCTATCTAATAAACCAATTCCATAAAAATCCACCAAATGAATGACAAAAATCATATCCAGGTAAGAAAAAGAATTACAACCTTGCTAAACAATGAAAACCACAAAAAAGTTTGAAAATTTTCACACAAAAATGATATGGAAAATATCTTCAATACCTAAACTCTCTCCCCACACTTAAATTAGACATTGTCCTTAATGGCAAAAAATAGAGTAATGAAACCAAAGCCAAGAAAACCAAAATAAATAAAGAGAAAGATTAGAGAAAATAAAATACTTCCATTCTCCATTAGTTCCAACACATGTGAATCCATCACAAGGAGTCATTGGCAAATTGTACCAAAATAATGCTTCACCCTATTTTTATTGACTCTGAGATGATTGATAAAAACTTAAACAAAGAACATCACCAAACCACTTCTCCACACTTAAGATGGAAAATATTTTTTTTATTTGAGGGAAATAACACCTAACAACTCCAAACATGAAGCAAATATACCAACTCTTTCCACCCATCATGCTCTTTCATCAAACCTTTGGAACAAGACATGTATGCGTATTGAAAAAGGTAGGCATGCTGAATGTAGAAATAAGAGAGGGTTCTGAAAAATGGAGGGTACATGGAAACTAGTAGTTGTAATGACTGTAAATGCATGACCTCCCTTTTGTAGCACTTTTTTAGACATACAAATCAAGTTTCCAAAACAAGGATATAACTTATGTCTAGAAAATGTGTAAACATGAGAATCACCACTTATCCCTTCAAAAGATTTGTCACAATTTAAATTTCCCTTTGAACCTAGTAGTGTAGATTCTAAATATGAGATCAGGAAATCCTTACTTTTCAACCCACCTACAAATACCAAGTTACTTCCCTAAAATTGGGATGAAGGGTAGAATTTGTTAATATCCTTCAAGGACTTCTTATGACGAATCATGGATATATCTGACTCTTTGAAAGACATGTTAAACTCAATATATTATCATTTAGACCATTGTCCTCCAAGAATGGAGAGAACCCTAAGAAATCATGTGAAAAATAGATATTAGAGTTATTAGCACATATATGAGAATCAAATACCTCCCTTTTCACATAGGGCAATTGTTCTTCATATCCTCCCTTATTTCCTTAGGGATTCTCTTGTTCAAGTGTATGGGCCGTTTGGGCATTTTCAACCAACTGGGCTAGTTGTGTTCTTATAGAATTCACTCGTTAGGATGCATCTTCATGCCGGTTAACAGATAACTTTGTATTAGCGACAAAAGAATGTATTGAGGTTTCAAATGACGTTTCACAAAAGCACCAATCTTAGCTTGCAAATTTGCCAAATTCTCATCATTGTAGCTCCTTTTATCTTATGCCCAAAAGTAGTTGTCCACGATAATATCAATCTCGCACTCAAAGAAAAACAAAACTAAATTTGAAAATAAAAATAAAAAATAAAATAATAATATAAAATAAAGAAAAGAAAAAAACAAAAGGGGAAAACAAATAATAGAAAAATAAGGAAAAGAAAAATGCACATATTAGATATATTCACAAACTATCTAATCACAAAAGTTAGTGGTATTTACAAGTACAAAATGAACTAAGCTAGTTAATTAAGGTATAAAATGTTACAAAAAACAAGATATAGCACCCTATTTACACAAAGAGCATGTATACATATTTACCTATAGACATATGGACATATAAACATGGTTAAATCAACATAATCCAAGCTTTCATGATATTATTCCTCGACAATGGCACCAAAAACTTGATGCGTAAATTTTGGTGTATAAAAATCATCAAATTTAAAACCATCCATTAGTCAAGTTTTAATTAAAACATTAATCCCAAAATACACATACGAGCAAGTATACTCATCACAAGCATAGAATAGGGAATTAATAAGTACTAATAACTTTTCATTCATTGTTTAACCGACCCAAATAAAGTGAGAAAAAAAGAAAAAGAAATATAAAGATATATATGCAACTCAAGGATGTAGGAATATGAAATTTAGACAATTATCCTAGAAAACAGGATAATGAACTAACTAGCAATTCTCTCAATAAATTAGCATATTGGCATCATGAAGGAATATAAAGTAAAATTCAATCAATTCCCATGTCATGAATCTATTTAGATAAATTCCACTTATTTCCCAATCCATGGAATCACTATCTTCTGATTAAATTAGTAGATTTTCTAATCAAGCCAATATAACCAAAACATGCATTAAGCTCAATTCCTCATAAATATGAAATTACCTAATGACCTTTTGCTCGAGGTGAAATCAACTAATCTTTGATTACTTTGGTACTATAATCTTAACTTCGTCTCCCAAGTCCATTAAGATTTGACAAATACGAAATCAATGCTATAAACTCCTAACATCGTTTCCCAAGTCAATTAGAATAATTCGCATCAATAACCAAGGATAACAAGTAATCAAATACCATAGATGATAAAGAATTGATCAAATAACTAAATTAACACAAAACCATGAATCCCAAAATAATGTTAAATTCTAATAAAAACATTGAATACATCATTTTTTAAGAATAAGAAAATAAAGATAAAAGAAATCACTCATAAACAAGTCTCTTTTTTCTCCCTTGAAGACTCTATTGAACAACCCTTCTTGAATGGTGAATTCTTCCTTTAATGAGTATTTTGAATTTTTGCTCTTGGATCCACTCTCAATCTCTTGTGTTTTAAATTATTTTTATAGGCCTTTTTTATGCTAAATTCATTTCTTGAGAGGTCTTGCTTTGGTAGGATTAGAAAAATACCAAAATCATTGGAAAATTCCTAAATTCGTGCACATGATTTTGGCATTCCAACACGGGCCTAGCACCGAGTTCAATTGACCCACCTAGTGCCAAGTGCAATCTGTTTCTCCTATGAATTTTGCTCAGTTATCCTCTAGCTAACCGGAATGGACCTGGCACTTGGTCCACTTGTAGACTTGCTACCAGGTGTGTTCTGAAAAAATCCCTATATTGCTCGAAATCAACTCAAATCTGCACAAATTTGTTAAAAATACTTTCTACAAGCCAAATGTCAAATAGGAAGGAATATACCTAATTATCATAACAAAAGTATCTCAAAACAACCTCAAATAATTAGAAAAATAATGGTGATTTTAGTCCATATCATTAATTTCTAATTATTCAATCTGGACTTAGGCCTTAAATAATTAATTAACCAATTAAAGAAGATAATATATTTAATTTAATTTCTCTTGTTCTTTTATTTTATTCTAGTACAATAATAAATTTGTTTTCCTGAATAAAATAAAATTCTTTTTAACCGAGACTTTTTGCTCAACCCAAAAATTAATTAGAACTTATGGGCTATTCCGAAGACCAAAAAGACACATTACCTTGGCTACTAAAATGACCAAAATACTCATGCTATATAAATATATGTATTGTACATTTTAAATATTTTCTAATATCACCATAAGAAAATACTGGCCCTAAGGACAATGCTGCATTAGCTATGTCTCCGACCTATAAGGGAAATGACTAAAATACCCCTCTACACATTACCGTCCATTTAGAGAGGAAAAAGTGTACTAACGCTTCTCTAAAAGACATCTATTACCCTTAGGCTTCTAGTCCAATAATTCATGACTTCTTGGAATATTTTCACTTTCTAATGGAGCTACCATAAACCGAATCTCAAAGTCATGTTCCCTAGGCCCTAGATATTTAGGTCATTCGCACAACCACAAAGGGCGATATAATGTAGATTCTATCTTGTATAAGTTTGTCTTGACTAACTAGTTACATACACCCAATATACAAGTATATTGGTCCTATAATAGAACATCGATTATAGTATATCAAAGCACATGCTTTCAGCTTCGTCAGACTACCAGCTTATATTCAAACTGTAGAGTATAATTCCACGCTGTAGTAGTAGTAGCCTAAGTTTCTACCATAAAGTACTTTTAGAAAACACTACTACAAGTCCAGTTCTACGTATTCAAAATACACTTGTATTTTGAAATGAGAAGACTACTTATTGGCTAAAAGTAAGTCGTTTCATATTTAGAATTCATAACACAATAACCTTACCATAATGCAATTTCTATTCTCATCACTCGGTTAAAAATAATAGTTTATGCGGTAAGTAACCCATGATCCATACCTTACTATAAAAGACATCTATTCACATGAACCATTGACTTAAACACAATGTGTTTTTTTCAACTGAATTGTTCACAAAAGTAAAGAAGGATTAGGAAGCAATTTTAGAGAATAAAATTTTTATTAATACAAATCTAAAATTATATCAGAAAATTAGTCTAAGAGGGCATACATCCCAATAATCTCCCACTTACACTCTAAGACTAAGTAAATCCATAAGTATCTTCTAAAGACTCTTTTAGCCAAAAACTTGGTGAATGGATCTGCTAGATTATTCTCCGAGGTAATCTGTTCTGCCACGACTTCTCGTCTCTGTATGAAATCTCGGATTAGGTGGTATTTCTTCTCTATTTTCTTCCCATTTTAGTACTTTCTGGGTTATTTAGATTATGAGACCCTACCAGTATTATCGCAATGTCTCACTATCGACCCGTCCATCTGTGGCATGACTCCAAATTCTAAAAGGAACTTTCGGAGCCAAACTACTTCTTTGGATGCCTTTGAAGCTGCCACATACTCAGCTTTCATAGTAGAGTTAGCAATACAAGATTACTTGATACTCCTGCTCATCTAGACAAGATGAAGAAATATCCACTAGTATATTTTCACTAATCCTTATCTGCTTGGAATTCTAAGTCTATGTATCCTGTAGGAACTAAGTCGTCAGTCCTGTAAACCAGCATATAATCTCTCATACCCTTAAGGTATTTGAGAATATGCTTTATTGCTTGCTAATGAACCTCCCCTGGGTTTGACTGATAGCTGCTAACTAAGCCTACGGCAAAACAGATATTTGGCCCAGTGCATAGCATAGCGTACATGAGATTTTCCACAGCAGAAGCATAGGGAACCCTACTCATTCTATATTTTTCTTCTTGGGACTTTGGACAGTCCTAAAGAAAAAGATAACATATATCTGCAAGAGATTAATGCTCCTTTACATGAGTCCACACTGAACTTGGTTAACATCTTGTCAATATATGCAACTTTGGATAATCCTAACATTCTCTACTTCCTATTTCTAAAAAGCTTAATCTTGAGAATGTAACTGACTTCTCCGAAGTCATTCATATTCACTTAACTAGATAGGCAAACCTTAGTAGATGACAGTATCCCTACATCATTCCCATTGAATAGAATGTCATCCACATATAGTACAAGATAAGCCACGTTTATGCCTTCCAGTTTCCTGTACATACATGGTTCATGCTCATTATGAATGAAATCGTAAGATTTTACAGTCTCATTGAAATGAATATTCCATGCTTTGGATGCCTGCTTAAGTCCATAAATGAATTTCTTAATCTTACAAATTATATATTCCTGGCCTTCAGTAATAAAGCCTTTCGGTTGGGAAATATAGATGTCTTCACTAAGATGGCTATTTAGAAATACCGTCTTAACATCCATTTGTCATATCACATAGCATAATGACATATAATCGCAAGGAAAATACGGATGGACACAAGTATGGCTACCAGGGAAAAGGTTTCTTCATAATTAATACTTCTTTCTGAGTATACCCTTTCACCACAAGCGTAGCATTGAAGGTTTCCATCTTCTTATCCACTCCCCTTTTTCTTTTATACACCAACTTACACCCAATGGGTTTCATTTTTTAGCTGAATCTACAAGATCCCAAATATAATTAAAGTATATAGACTCAATCTCAGCTTTTATTGCTTCATATCATAAGTTTGCATCGACATCAATAATAGCCTTCTCATATCTATTGGGATTTTGTTCCTTATAGTTAGAGACTAGATCAAAAGCCTCTCCAGTCCATCTTTCTAGAACCCTAAATGTGCTCCCACTACAACGAGGCTCCGTTTGTACAGGTTCCTAAGGCTGTGCCTTTTCTTGTTCTATAATCGAGTTAGAAGAAGTCATTTAAGAAGATAACTTCTCCTCGAGTTCTAACCTTATTGAACCTTTAGTAAATGTGATTTGATCATTCTCCAAATATCTAGTATTAGTACTCACAAGTACTTTTTACTCCTTAGGATGATAAAAATAACCATCATTTGTTCTTTTTGGATATCCAACAAAATAGCATAATTCTAATCTTGGTTACTTGTCTCCTTTAATCATTACATAAGCTGAACAATCCCATATCTTGAGATAATTTAAACTTGGCTTACGGGCAGTTTACATTTCACAGGGTATCCTAGGTACTGACTTGGAAGGCACCAAGTTCAGAATATATGCCGCTATTTCTAGGGCATATCCCTAAAAAGATACTGGAAGAGTAGCATAAGACATCATGCTTCGGACCATTTACATAACTATCTTGTTCCTTCTCTCAGCTACTTCGTTTTGTTAGGGTGTTCCCGGTACAAAGAGTTAGGATACTATCCCATGATGTACCACATAATCTTTGAATTCACTAAGGAGGTATTCTCCACTATAATCCCATCGTAAGGTCTTGATTAATTTATCTGTCTGACGCTCTACTTCAACTTTAAACTCTTTAAACTAGTCAAAAGAGTCAGACTTGTGTCTTATTAGGTAAACATAACCATACCTAGTACAATTATCCGTGAAGGTGATGAAGTACTCAAACCCTCCTCTTACTGGTATAGACAAAGGACCACACACATCAATATGAACAAGACTCAATGTCTCCTTAGTTCTATCCGCCTTCTGGGTAAAAGACCTTTTGGTCATTTTTCTCATAAGACAAGATTCATACTCAAGTTAACTTTCTAATCTCAATACGTCCAAAGGCCCATCATGGATTAACTTTTGAATCCTAGTTAAATTAAAGTAACCTAACCTTAAATGCTAAAGATATGAGTCATTGATATTTGTCTGTCTCTTCCTGTTTAAAGGTTCAGATTGAGCATTATTTAATTGATTGTTAATAGGATTAATGAAGAATGGGTTTCCATGCATCTGCCCAGTACATAAAACTTCACCATTTATATTGATAGTTATACCAGAATAGAAAGAAACAGAAAATCCTTGATTTATTAGTTTTGCTACTGAAGCCAAATTATGTCTAAAACCAAGAACAAATAAAATATTCTTCAATATAACTATTCTAGTACAATAAAAAAAAAAAGTTCCAGTTCTCCCACTGCAAGGGCCCAAACTTGTGCTCCATTTCCCATGCGTAGTCCATGTTCGCCCTTCTAAAGTCTTCTAATCTTTCTAAACCCCCACAAGGATTACATATGTGATTAGTGGCTCCTGAATTAATAATCCAAGTGGAAGGTGATCCAACAATTGATATAAACTGTAGATAGAAAATATTACCCATGTGGTTTTTCTGGGCTTGAAGATCTAGACACTCTTTTTTTTAGTGTCCCTTCTTTTCATATTTGAAGCATTTTCCAATGGGTTGATCTTTGGGCTAGTGCACTGCATTACTCTTTTTGTTCTTGAACTTTCAAGGGCTTAGGCCAATTCTTGAAGAAGAAGTCATTATAGCCCTTATTTATGGCTTCATGACTTTCTTCGCCACTTGGAGCTCTTTTAATAACTCAGTTAAACTCCTGTTTAACTTATTCATATTGTAGTTTAACTTGAACTGAGTAAAAGAGCCCAACAAAGATTCGAGAACCATATCCACTTAGCTCTCGGGGTCAATGACAGCCCCCAAGAATTCTGCTTCCTCGAAAGCAGTAATCATTTTGAGCATATGCTTCCTGATTGATGCTTTCTCAGCCATCTTGGTCTTTATGATTGTTCGAAGAGCCTCCTGCCATACGGGCCGGCTCTTGTTTACGAGCATCATGGCTAATGATGTACTAATATCGCACGAGT
Organism: Voacanga thouarsii; assembly: GCA_026120185.1. Lineage (NCBI taxonomy): Eukaryota > Viridiplantae > Streptophyta > Magnoliopsida > Gentianales > Apocynaceae > Voacanga > Voacanga thouarsii. Next base: position 3,053,861 of record JANUWF010001224.1, on the reverse strand, counting down.
TGCTATGTGCTCATTTTTAGATTGAAGCACATTAGATATGGAGGCTAACATATAGTATCGTGTCATCTCGTTAGCATTTTTCCATGCTTTCTCAGCCTCTCGCTCTTCTTCGGTAGAACCTTCCCAATAATAGGGCAGGTTTTGTTGAGGACATACTTATACACCTCAGTTGTAATTATTATGTCCAAGTTCTTTTTTTAGTCCACATAGTTAGCACCCTTAGCTTATTCTCACAGAGAATAATAGCTAAAGGATAGAAAGAACCTCCACTAACTATTTCTAAAAAAATTGAAAATAAAAGAGATTTTCAGTTTTGTGAAAAAAAAAAAAAAATTTATACACTTTATCCTCACATTAAACTGATAATAGTTAATCCCATCACTATTATTGATGCGTATTTATTTGGGTATAAAAATTATATAAAAACTAAGCACATTCTCAATCAAGTTTACATTAAAACGTCAATCCCAAATTACAAAAATGAGCAAGCGTACTCATCATTAACATAGCATAGGGTTCAAACGAGTGTCGATCCTCAAGGAACAAGTATACATTAATCACTTCTATATCATTGTTTAACCAACTCAAAAAAGTGAAAATGAAATAAAAAGGAAAATAAAATAAATACATGTGAAGGATAGAGAATTATGTAACTCAAGTCATTATTTAGACAAACATGATCTTAAAGTATCTAATCTTTATCACAACCAATTATTCTCTTGGCATCATGAAGGATTAAAGTAGACTCATTTCTTTCTCAATCCATGAAATCACAATCTTCTAGATAAATTAGGATCACATACTTTGTCTCAACTAATTCACCCAAAAGATGCATTAAACACAATCCTTTGATTAAATTTCCACAATCTGGCAAATTTAAAACATGAAATTAACCAAGGAATCCATACTCTGGCAGACATCAATTAACATTTAATTATCTTATTCTTAGCAATTAACCCCTTTCTCAAGCAAGTTAAGAGACAACAAATATGAAATTAATCAAATTGAAACCTCCATCAACCCTTTTCTAAAGCAAGTCAATGGAAAGAAACAATCAATCAATCTCGTAATCAACCCAAGTAATTAAATACCAAGAGTAACAATCAATTAATCAAAAGATCAAATAACTTTAAAAATCACGAATATCTAAAATAATATCGAATTACAATAAAACAATTAACATATCTAAAAATAATGAATGTTTTTCTTATTTCGCCTCCAGAGATATTCAAGTAAGTTCTAGAATGCTCTATGAATTTTAGTAGAAAAATAGATTTAAGAATAATGCAAAGCATTTGATCAAGAACTATTTCGTCCAAGTGCATGCAAAAAGTCATGCATAAGCCATAAATGATCTAGAACATATGCTCTATAATCCATCATAAAGACATGCATTAAAAATATAACTTGAAATCTCAAAGAAAATTAGAAAAAAAATTATTATTTTTTTTTTGCTCACATTTTTTTCCCAAGAAGGCTAAAGTATATGCATAGAAGAATTGTCAATCAAATCACTCCCCCATACTTAAACTAGACATTGTCCTCAATGACCAAATAAATATAACAAGGAATAAACCATACCATGGGATAAAAAATATAAAAAGGAGAAAAGATAAGAAAAACAAACTTCCATTCATTGTGCAAAGTGTTGTACAAGAGCTGAATGCTGGAAGAACGAGGCATTGGCAAAGTACCTAAAAAGAAAAATACAAAAGAGCACACCAAAGCATAAAAACTAGAAAAGAGAATAAATCAAAAGAAAAAAAAGAAAGAAAATAGTACAACACCAGGACATGAAACGAGAGAACCTATGAAGTATCATGCCGCAGTATTCAAGATCATGTCCACTTGATCCGTGTTGCGAAGAAGTTCACCAACATGGTGTTTCACTCGACTTCCTTTTACTTTGAAAGTGCCCTTAGTGGGGTGAATAATTTTGATGGTGCCAAAAGGGAATATTTTACTCATAGTGTATGGTCCTGACCATCTTGATTTCAATTTACCTGGAAAAAGTCATAGACGAGAATTGAACAACAATACCTGATCGCCTATTGCAAAGTCGTGTTGTTGAGTAATATGCTTGTCGTGCCATGTTTTAACTTTCTCTTTATACCGTGTTGACGTATCATAAGCATCCTTGCGTAACTCCTCTAAGGCTGTGAGTTGAAGCAATTTGGACTTTTCAGCTGACTCAAGATCAAGGTTCTAAGATAAACCTCCTGTAAAAACCTTTTCTTGAGATTTTATGCCCCAAACCAATACCTTCTTACACCATAAAGTGGCATTTTTCCTAATTGAGCATGAGGTTAGTCTCTTCACACCTTGCTAGTACCTTTTCAAGATTAGATAAGCACAAGTCAAATGAATCACCAAAGACAAAAAAATCATCTATAAATACCTCCATGATGTCCCCCACGAGTCCTTCAAATATAGCTATTATGCACCTTCGGAATGTTCCAGGACCATTGCAAAGACTAAATAGCATCCGACGATATGCAAAAGTACCATATGGACACGTAAAAGTGGTTTTTTCTTGGTCTTGTGGAGCTATGGGGATTTGTAGGTAGCCAAAAAACCCATCCAAGAAACAATAATACTCATGTCCGACTAACCGTTTTGGTCAATGAAAGGGAGAGGGAAGTGATCTTTCCTAGTGGCTTTGTTTAACATCCTATAATCTATGCAAAACTTCCAACCCGTGACCAATCTCATAGAGACTAGCTCATTTTTATCATTGGGACTCACCGTCATTCCTGTCTTCTTTGGTACCACTTGAGTAGGACTCACCTAAACACTATCAGAAATAGGGTAAATGATGCCTGAATCTAAGAGCTTAACCACCTCACCTTTTACCACTTCACTCATATGTGGGTTTAACCTATGTTGGGGTTACATTACAGGTTTTGCACCTTCTTCTATCAAAATCTTGTGAGTGTAAAAAGATGGACTAATTTCCTTTATATCAGTGATTTTCTAAGTTATAACTCCCTTATATTTTCCTAACGTACTTACCAATTTGGTCTTTTGTTCTGTATTAAGATCTTTGGCAATGATCATAGGCAATTTACGTCCTTTAGACAAGAACACATATTCCAAATGCTTAGGCAGGTCTTTTAGGTCCAGTTCGGGAGGATCTTCTATGGATGATTTCATTCTCTGTACACTGCTTTTCTCAATTTCCAACTTATTCATCCCATCCTCATTGTGAACTTCCTCTGGATATGCCATTGATGTTTCCATCAACTCTTCCTCAATGGATTCCTGCATCAACTCAAAAATAGGTTCGTCAAGAATATCAATTCTTAAACAAGAATAATTAGAAGACAATGGGTGTTGCATGCTCTTGTGGATTTGAATCACTACTTCTTCATCCCTAACCCTAAGTGTCAACCTCCCCCCATGAACATCAATTAATACTCTTGCTATAGTTAGGAAAGGCCTACCTAGGATTAAAGGGACTTTGGAATCTTTATCCATGTCAAGAATAACAAAATCCATTGGAAATATGAATTTATCAACTTTTACCAACACATCTTCTATTAGACCCCTAGGATATTTGATGGATCTATCCACGAGTTGAATACTCATCCTAGTAGGCTGTGGTTCTCCTAGGCCTAGCCTTTTAAATGTTTTATATGGCAATAAATTAATGCTAGCACCTAGGTTAGCTAATGCATTACAGACATGAAAAGTGCCAATTAAACATGGGATAGAGAAACTCCCTGGATCATTTTTTTTATGTGGCAAATTTGATTTGTCTTGCAATATGGCTGAGACTTCTTCAATTAGGATCACTGTGGACAATTCTTCCAATCACTTTTTGGTTAAGAAACTTAGAATATTTGGGCATGTGAATTAAAGCTTCACTGAGTGGGATGTTTATGTGTAGTTGTTTAAATAACTCAAGGAATTTATTGAATTGAGCATCTTTTCGAGCTTTGTGTAAACGGGTAGGATACGGTATCTTAGGCTGAAAAGTAGGATTTTTGAGAGATGGACAAGGGATAACCAGCACCGGTTCCAATGCTTTAGCTGGCTCCAGTTCAGTTCTGTGTTGTTTGGCCTCGGTTTTACTGTATAGCTGGTGCCGGTTCTCTTTTTCAAACCGGTGCTGGTCACCATCTATAATGTCTGGCAGCTTTTTTCCACCTCACAATGTGATAACAGCTATTTCCTCTTTGCCCAATAATGCTAGTTCTGTGGATTTTAGTACCATGTTAGTCAAAAATCAGATTTGTTGTTCCATATTGTGGATCATGGCTTCGAACTTTCCAAATGTGGAATTGATTTCCTAGAAACGCCTCGTGACATGAATAGTAAATTTCCCAATTACATTTTCGAGCTCTGCTGATACTGATGCTACACGTGCTATCTCTGAAGCGTAATAGAGATACTGCCCCTTATTAAACTTCTTATGATTCCAATTTGTCATTTCTCCTGCACATTGAAGCAAGTTAGATACGGAATTTACGATTAAAATGAAAAGAATACAAAGTTAGTTAGTAGCACGTAGTCAAAGTTAGTAGATTAGGTTACAAGGGTATACACACATACACAAAATACAAAAGATAGCACATTTTTACGGAAAGAACAAGTATACATATTTACATATTTGCATATTTACATATTTACACGGTTAAATTAACAAAATCCAAGCTTTCATGATATTGTTCCCTGGCAACGGTGCTAAAAACATGATGCATACTTATTTGGGTATAAAAATCATATAAAAACTAAGCACATTCCCAATCCAGTTTACATTAAAGCGTTAACCCCAAATTACACATATGAGCAAGCGTACTCATCATTAACATAGCATAGGGTTCAAACGAGTGTCGATCCTCAAGGAACAAGTATACATTAATCAATTTTCTTTCATTATTTAACCGACTCAATAAAGTGAAAACGAAATAAAAGGAAAAATAAAATAAAATAAAATATATACATGTGAAGGATGGAGAATTATGTAACTCAAGCCATTGTTTAGACAAACATGATCTTAAAGTATCCAATCTTTATCACAACCAATTATTCTCTTGGCATAATGAAGGATTAAAGTAGACTCATTTCTTTCCCAATCCATGAAATCACAATCTTCTAGACAAATTAGCATCACATACTCTGTCTCAACTAATTCACCCAAAAGATGCATTAAACACAATCATTTGATTAAATTTCCATACTCTGGCAAATTCAAATTTAAAACATGAAATTAACCAATGAATCCATACTCTGGCAGACATCAATTAACCTTTAATTACCTTGTTCTTAGCAATTAACCCCTTTCTCAAGCAAGTTAAGAGACAACAAATATGAAATTAATCAAATTGAAACCTCCATCAACCCTTTTCTAAAGCAAGTCAATAGAAAGAAACAATCAATCAATCTCGTAATCAACCCAAGTAATTAAATACCAAGAGTAACAATCAATTAATCAAAAGATCAAACAACTCTAAAAATCATTAATATCTAAAATGATGTCAAATTACAATAAAACAATTAATATATCATTGTCTAAGAAAAAGAAAACAAAGTAAAAAAAAAAGCACTCATAGACAAGCCTCCTTCTACTTCCTTTGAAGACCTTCTTGCACAACCTTCCTTGAATTGAAGAATTCCTCCTTTGATTGAGCGATTTTCTATGATGATCAATGAATTCTCCCCTTTTCCCTTGTGTTTTTCATCTATTTATAGGCTTAGAAATGCCTAAACTCGTTGGTGCAATATTCTTAGCCTAGTAGAAGTTGGAAGATACTAAAACTTCACAGATTACTAAAAACCGCATAGAAAAATCACAATCCCGCCTTTTCCTCAGAGCACAGCTAGCGCCACCTTGGCTCTCAAAGCCAGCGCTAGTTGTGTTCTGGTTCTTCACTCGTTTGCTGATTTTTTTCTCGAATTTTGCACAATTAGTCCAGCATGCAACTGGCGCCAGTTCCACTCTGTTTTGATAATTTTTTGTTGCCTTGAAGTTCATGTCATCAGTGCATGGTTGGCGCTGGTTCTAATGCCCTAGCTGGCGCCGCCTCTCCTCTGTTTTGCGACGTTTTTGCTTCGTTTTACCCCAAAAACCTGTAATAATGAACAAAATACCTTTCCAAGGGTAAAATCTCAAATATGAAGGAATATAACTAATTATTGAGCAAAATGTTTTACAAAAGAGCCTCAAATAACTAGGAAAAATATGACTAATTTAGCCCCTATCCATTATCTTTAATATGACTAATTTAGCTCTCAGGATAATAGACATAGCTTTTTGGGAAGATTAATAGTTTTCTAAGTTGAATGTGTTCACCACCACAAATTAGTTTCCATTCTATGTAATGATCTAGAAGATAAGTCCATCGATGGGATGGCCGTTTCTTCTCATTTTCTATGGATATGCCTCACACTATAACCTCTAATGTGGACTGGATGATTGTAGTACGTGTCCTAAGTTATTAATTACATTCTTCTATTACTTCTAGATCCTTGTGATATTTCCATCCTTTATGGGTTCACTTCCAGGGTAACGCGAGGAGACCCATGATCTCTAATAAGGATCGTGATGGAAGCCCATTGGAACTCCTCTCCCACTTAGTTTTTTAAAACAAGGGTTTTCTTGGAAAGATATTGTTTGAAAATTTCCATTAAGTTCTCTTTTAGCCCAAAAATGAAATATCTAATCGTATAAAAATTTCTATGTTAAAGTTTATACCCGTTATTAAATTTTTTTCATGGATTAATTTTATTTAAGTTAAAATTTTAATGATTTCAAAAAAGTTTCCATTAAAACTATCCAGAGATTTTGATCTCAAGTTTTTATTTGACAAAAATAATTTTTCTTTGTGAAAATAAAATAAAAAGGTTTTTCATTTTAACTTACAAAAAATTCTAAATCCAAAATATTTTCTATGCCAAGGATAAAAAACCTTTAAGAAAATAACTAAGGATAAGTTTTTGTTTAATTTAAAATTAACTATTTAATTAAAGAAAAATATTTTTCATTGTCAAATAAAAATTCCCAAAGACTTTGATCTTTGAGAAAATGTGTACATAGGTATTAAAATAAATATCATGCTAGAAATCTATAAACATTTTATGCTTTTCTATTTTTAAAACAAAGTGGCCAAAGAATAGAATTAAATACATTAATTAAATTAATTAATGGTCTTGTTTAATCCTAAAAATCCTTTACTATTATTTTTCTTGAAAAATATTCAATGAATATTAAATATTGCAAAATAATAACTTCGTCTGGTATGGGGACCAAAAATAAAAAAGAAATTGCACAAGAATTACACACACACACACACACACACACACACACACATATATATATACATATATATATATTCGGGCTTGCACACCCGCCACATCGAAACATGGCCCATGGCCTATGGACCACCAAACTCGGCGAGCGCCCGCAACCCGCAGGCTACCCGCGCACCCACCCCAGCACACGATCACAATAGTGACCTCATCCTGCCTAGAATGCTTCTCTGTTTGTCGAGCCAAGGGGTAGCTCGGGCCCGGTTATAGATTGCAAGCCGTGGTCGGGCCTGGGCACCATCCTCAGCTCCACAACTCTGCTGTTGCAACGGTAACTCAGGTCAACCATCATTTTCTTTGTCTGCGATTTTTTTTTTCTCGGTGATTTTCTACAGAATTCTTCTGCAACTCGGCTTCGAAACTTCAACAGGTAGCTTTTTTGTTACAGATTTGCATCAAAACAAAAACCACATGATGCATAAAATTTTGGGTGCATAAAAATTATCAAATTTAAATCCATTCATTAATCAAGTTTTAATTAAAACATTAATCCATAAATACACATGCTCGCAAGTATAATCATCGCAAGTATAGCATAGGGAATTAACGAATATTGATCCTCAAAGGAACAAGTACACACTAATCACTTTTTATTCAATATTTAATTGATCCAACTAAAGTGAGAAAATAAAAAAATAAAGACATATATACAACTCTAGGATGTAGGTTTATACAATATAGACAATTATCCTAGAAAACATGATAATGAACTAACTAGCAATTTTCTCAACTAATTATCATCTTGGCATCATGAAGGAATATAAAGTAAAATCCAATCATTTCACAAGTCATGAATCTACTTAAATAAATCCCACTTCATTTCCCAATCCATGGAATCCCTATATTTTGATTAAATTAATAGATTTCCCAATCAAGCTAACATAACCAAAACATGCATTAGGACCAATTCCTTATAAGCATGAAATTAGCTAATAGCCATTTGTTTGATGTGAAATCAATTAATCTTTGATTACTTAGGTCCTTTAATCTTAACTTCGTCACTCATATCCATTAAGATTAGACAAATATGAAATCAATGCAATGAAAGATCCTAACATCATTGTCTCAAGTCAATTAGAAGAATTCGCATCAATAACCAATGATATTAAGTATTCAAATACCAAAGACAATAAAGAATTGATCAAATAATTGAATTAACATAAAATCATGAATCCTAAAATAATGTTAAATTATAATAAAAATATTGAATACACATTGTTAAAGGAAAATAAAATAAAGATAAAAGAAAGAGTCATAGACAAGCATTTTTCTTCACCATTGAAGATTCTCTTGAACAATCCTCCTTGATTGGGTGCATCTATCCTTCAATGAGTGATTGAGAATTTTTACTCTTGGATCCACCTCTCTATCTATATGTCTCTTAACCTTTGTGTTTTCTGGTGCTTTTATAGGCCTCTTGGATGCTAAATTTGTAGCTGAAGAAGTCTTCGCCGAGTAGGACTAGGAAAATACCAAAATCATTAGACAATTCCTAATTTCATGCACAGAATATTCACCTTCCAGAGCCTACTTGGAGCCAGGTACCTTTGACCCACCTGGCTAGGTGCACGCTATTCTTTCTCTGGAGTTTTGCTCTGTTTTTGTTTGCTGGACAGAATGGACCCGATGTTAGGTACACTTGCCAGACCTGATGCCAGATCTATTCTGTTTTTGTGCTGAAAGTATGCTCAAATTCTTCTACTGGACCATAATGGACCCGGTGCTTGGTTCCTTGGCTAGGCTTGGCGCCAGGTACATTTTGCAATTGTTCACATTCTACTTGATTTTAACTCAAATCTACACAAATTTACCAAAAACACCTTGTACAAGCAAAATGTCAAATAGCAAGGAATATGCCTAGTTATTATTATAAATGTGTCACAAAACAACCTCAAATAACTAAGAAAATAATGGTGATTTTACCCCCTATCACATACCCCCACACATTTGCTTGTCCTCAACCAAAACACTTTAGTCCAAGAAAAATTATTCAGAAAACATAAGTTTTTTCTTATTCAAAAATTTTCTTACATCATACCAAGGATTGTAACTTCCCTTCAAACTTTAATTAGATACAATTCTTGTCATTCATACCATTTTGAAAACACTTCAAAATTTGAAAATTTTGACAAGAGACTACAAAACTCTTGAAGTCAAATTAATCAAGCGTATACCTTAGTTTAAGAAACTTATTTCACTCTTCAAGTTAAAATATAGATAAGGTGAATCACATAAGTTAAGCCATCTACCAACTCAAGCATTATAAATCCAAAAACTGCACAACTTAAGTCATTATGTAAGAAAAGCACTCCACTCTTTTTCTCTCTAATTATTTTAATGACTTAGGGAAGTAATAGTCTCGAGTGCATGGATTTCTCCTCACACACCATATTTGCCCTCTTTTAGTCATCACTCATCATTTTTTCAACATATTCATTTCTTTTGCTCTTGGGAATTCATAGCCTCAAAAAAGTGGATTTCTCTTCACTATCCGTATTAGCTCCTATAATCAAGCAAAACAATTTTTTTTTTTTTCTCAAATTCAAAGAGGAAACAACCAAGTCATTTTTTCAATTTCAACTTACAAGAATGTTTCACAATTTTTTCCACAATCTTTCCTCTTAAATATCTTTTATCAACTTACATTCCTCATCATAACCCAAAGCTAGCAAAATTCAAACTTACAATATAAGAGTTAGCCAATAAACTCTTCTCATATTCATGATATTCTCCATATTCAAACTAGATGAGTCAAATAATACTCAAACACCAATGCATAAATAAGATTAACCAAAATTCTCAAGTTGTGAAAAATATCCTACCCAACAAAACCAAGTTCATCAAAATCCACCAAATGCATGACAAAGAATCATATCTAAGTAAGAAAAAGAATTATATCCCTGCCTAAACAATGGAAATCACAAAAATTTTGAAAATTTTCAGAAAAATGACATGGAAAATATCTTCAATACCTACATTCTCCCTTCACACTTAAACTTGACATTGTCCTCAATGACCAAATATATAATAATGAAAGCAAAGCCAAGAAGACCAAAACCAATAAAGTGGAAGAATAGAGAAAAGACAATACTTCTATTGTGAATTAGCTCCAAAAGTGCAAACCTTTAAATCTTCAAGTTTTCAAAACTTTCAAGGAACTTGCAACAAAGTTATTTTTCAATCAAAATCTTTTAAACCAAAATTTTTCAAAGTAGCTCAATACCAAAAAAACATCAAGACAATTGATAAAAACTTGGACAAAGAATATCACCAAACCACTCCCCCATGTTTAAATTGGACAATGTCCTTATTGGCAAAAAATAAACACAAGAAAGCATCTCCAAAGGGGGACAAAAAATAATAAAGGGGTAGAAAGTTTAAGCTATACTTCCCAAGTACAATGAAGTGCCAATAGATACCAAAACTAGAAATAGAGAGAATGGCTTGTTCAAGAAGACTTTATTCCTACCTATAAAATAAAACACAAATAAAAGAACAAGGAAAATAATAACAAAAAAAAAAACACACCTAAATAAAAGAAAAACTAAAGAAAAATACTAAAAAAAAATCCTAAGAAAGAAAATAAAGACACGACTCACTCCCCCGCACTTAAGATGGAAAATATTTTCCTTACAAAACACAAAACAAAAACTCTTTCCACTCATCATACTTCCTCATCAAACATTTTGAAAATAAATTAAAACTCAAAATTGATGAGACTCCGCTTCATCATGGAAGTCAAGATCAAGGTGGGGGAGGCGTGACCATACAAGGACAAGGAACGATGACAAGACCTAGGTCCAAGAAGCTTCAAGTTGATTTTCAATTGCTTATAAACCATGCTTGAGGAAGGAAGAGGGTTGGAAGGTTGAAGAAGCTGGCCAAGAGTTCATTTTTTATGAGAGCAAGAAGGACCCCAACAAGAACTCAAGCCGGCAACAAACACGGACAAAATTTGACCAAAATGAGGCCTTACAGTGGACAGCCGACGCTGGCCCAAGTATCCAAATCGACGCCGGCCTCAATCTGCAACACGACCGGCCCGAAGGCAGTGCACAACCGGCGTCGGCTTCAAGGGCCCTAACTAGTGCCGGCTCCAGCCTGGGCAACCAACGGTTGCCCCGCATTTTTGTTATTTTCTCCGATTTTCTCCAATTTTAAGTGTTTGTAAAGACTTATTAAGACCCTAAATTATATTAGAACCTCAAGTATTACTTAACTAGGGTTAGGATAGTATAAATACAACATTTAGTGATTTGACAACACAATTCACACACTTTAATTTAAATTTGAGAGAGAATCTTGAGAGGTCTTAGCTTCTTTGTTCATCTTGTTCAAGACCATACTTAAGGGTTAGTCCTCCTTATGAATAAGTCTATAAATCTTTTGGATAATCCAATAGGATCTCTTTGAATGGGTCTTAAATGCTTTACTCTTCTCAGGTTTGTTTGAATTCCATTACTTGGGTGCCTATTTTCTCTATTCTATTTGTTCTTGTTTGCCTTTGTTGCTTCAAGGATATTGGGGTGAGATTATCGTAGAACTTTCTACTATTCTTGAAGGTCTTTGAAGTTTAGTTCTTCAAGGGTTTGATAGAGGGTAGGTTGTTATTTCATTTTCTCCTTTTTGTCACAAGAAGAATCTCTATTTTTGGTTCCATTGGTTGAGCTGAACTCATAGCCAACTAAACCACCCACAACACTAAGAGAAAGCCCACTCAATATCATATCAAAGAGTTTGGTATCAGAGCAAGGAAAGTTTTGATTCCAATCAAAGCTTGAAAGCAAGAAAAGGAGCCCTACAAAGTTGAAGAAAAAAAAAAAAAACAGAGAGAGAAATCCCGCAACTAAAAAACATGCTCCAAAAAGGTCATAAAATCTTTGTTATACCTTGATTTTTCTTTTGGGAAATTGCTCCTTGATGTTAATATAATCCTTGGGAACAAAATTTTCTTGTGTTTTTGGTGAAAATTGGCTTGAATATGGGTGAAAATATTGGTTGTTCTTAAGTGATGGGATTGTAGCCAAAGTGTTTGATAAATGTTCCATGAGAATATTTTTTGCTATAATTGGGAACTTTGATTCTTAATTTTCATTTCTTGTGATATTGGAACTTAGTATATCACTCTATTGTTGAATTCCATGCTTATTGAACTCAACTTTACTAGTACACACTTGTAATCATCTTGTTCTTCATAATCCTAGTTCTAGTTGATCTTGTTTCTTTGTTCTAGCTAATTCTTGTTTGTTTCTTGTTTAAAAGTGTTTCTTATGCATCTAGTGTTTGTTCTTGTATTGATTGAGTCCATATTTTTTGAAATTCTTGATTAAAAACTTGTTTGCTTGAGGTGCCCAACAAGTGTTTGTTGAAATTCTCTTAAAACCCCCTAATTGGAAAAATTCATTGATTTGTGTGATTCACTAAGTTGGACTAAATTTTTAGCTATTGGGGAGAATTAAAATTGAACAAAAAGGCTTGAGTATTGAGAAAAAGGTAAGAGGGTGAGACTATTACTAAAAGAGCCTAAGAGAGCAAACACGAGCGTGGAGTTACCAACCTTTGAGAGCCAACATATAAGGAAGCGAAGTGAGGACCTATTTTTCCTTCTAATATCTTTTGTTTTGCAGGTATAAATAAGTAAAAATTCCACCACCATGGCCCATGATCAAGATATCTCTAGGTCTAACCCAAGTGGACTTAGTAGACCTCAAGAAGAATAAATTGATGCTAAGGTTTTGCGTGATGACTTGTAAGCTATGATGAGGACTATGCAAAGTGAGTTTCAAAACATGACAAGGGAATTCATAAATCATTTTGGATAATCTTCTACCGTCGCACAAATGAGAGGCCAAAAATGATTTGAAGTACATAATCCTAGGATGAGGAATGGTAATGCCCATATTCTTCCATTAAATGCCCAACAAAGAGAAAAGTGGGATGAGCACTCTATCGGGGGATTCCAACAAGCTCCTATAAGAGGGGGAAGACATGGTATGAGAGGAGGACGAGGTAGGGGATAAGGAAGGAATGGTGGGAACAACCTAAGGGAGTTAGAAAGAGAGTTTGAGGGACTTGATGAATGGTATGAGAGGGAACAAGTTGAAGCCCTTGGGGAACACCATAGAGGATGGGCCAATAGAGGAGGTAGAAGAGAAGGAAATGATAAGGAGAGGGAGTTGAACCATATTAAATTGAAAGTACCCACATTCTATGGCAAGAGTGACCCTGAAGCATATTTTGAGTGGAAGAGCAAGATGGAGATCTTCCTAGAGAGTCATACCTATAGTGAGAGGTCAAAAGTTAGGTTGGCTATTTTGAAATTTTCAGAGTATGCTTTGGTTTGGTGGGAGCAAGTTAGTGGTCAAAGAAGACAAATGGGAGTGGAAACCGTGGCTAGTTAGAATTTGTTGAAAGATATGATGAATGCAAGGTTTATACCACACCATTACTACAATGATCTTTACCAAAGGCTCCAATCACTCAAGCAAGGAAACAAGAGTGTGGAAGATTACCATAAAGAGATGGAAGTAATATTGATAAGAGTTCAAATTAATGAGGATCCTAGAGCAACAAGAACAAGGTTCATGGGAGGATTAAATAGGGAAGTTGCCAATTTGGTAAAATTGCACCCATATGAACGATTGGAGGATATGGTATATTCCGCTATGAAGATTGAGAGGTAATTAAAGAGAAGGGCATTTACTAGACCACCACTTCCAAACCCCAACACTACTAGCAAGGTGCTAATTAAGAATGATGAAGCCCCTAAGCCATTCCAAAAGGACTTCAACAAGCCTAGGGAGGATTAGAGACCTAGAGAGGATTGGAAACCTAGGGAAGGTTGGAACAAAGACAAGGGAAAAAGCTATAGAGAGGCCAGAAAGGAATAGGAATATCAAGTGTTTTAAGTGCCTTAGATATGGACATACTTCCCATGAGTGTCCAAGTAAGAGAATGACGTATACTAATCCCTATGGTGAGGTTTCTGTAGACGAAGACGAAGAGGGAGAAAGGTACCAAGAAGACCAAGAGGGAAAAAGGGATGAGGAAAGTGATGAAGGGGAAGTTGTTGGTTAAAAATAATCTTTAGTGGGAGTCACAAGAAGGTCATTAAATTCACAAGCCATTAAAGACCAAGATCACAAATAAAGAAAGAACATCTTCTACACAAGGTGTCTAATCGACAAGACCCCTTATAATGTCATTATGGATAGTAGGTGTTGCACTAACGTGATTAGTGTAAATTTAGTTAAAGAATTGGACATGAAGTGGATTAAACACTCCAAGCCCTACAAATTGCAATGGTTGAACGATAGTGGGGAATTGAGAGTAAACAAACAAGTTTTGGTGTCTTTTGAGATGGGTAAGTACAAGGATGATGTGCTATGTGATGTGGTACCCGTGCAAGCGGGTCACTTGCTCCTAGGGAGGCCTTGGCAATACGATAGGCATGTAAAGTATGATGGGAAGAAGAATACTTATTCCCTACTCAATGAAGGAACTAAGTTTACCCTCACCCCCATAGCCCCTAGTGAGATGAACAAAGATCAAAGAATCATGAAGGAGAAAGAAAAGAAGGAGGGAGCGTAAGATGTCAAACAAAAATAAGAAATTGAGAGGAAAAAATAAGAGAGGAAAGAAAAAACATTGAGAGAGAGGATGGACAAACAAGTACCTTTGACAATCAAGGATAGGAGTGAGTAAAGACAAGAGAGGGGAGATAAAAGAAGAGTGAATTACTTTGCAAAAGAAAGTGAGGTCATATAGGCTATAGAAGCTAAGGAACTGGTTATTCTTCTTTTATGCGAAGGTTATTATGTTTCTACTAATGATTCTATATTGTCTTTGCCTAATGAAATTGAAGCTATTCTTTAAGAATTTGAAGAGGTTTTTTCAAAAGAGATGGTCAGCCGAACACTTACCCAATTCTTATTAACCATAATCAAGAAGAACTTGAGCAATTGGGAGGAATGCTTGCCACACCTTGAGTTTGTTTACAAAAGGGCTATTCACTCTACCACTTCTTATTCTCCTTATGAAATTGTGTATGGTTCTAACCCTCTAACCCCTTTAGAATTGGTTCCCTTGCCTATAGGTGAACGAATAAACCTTGATGGAGCTAAGAAGGTGGCAATTGTGAAGGCACTCCGTATAGATGAAGGCAATGATTCGGAGACGAATCCTTTTCAAGAAGGGGGAGATGATGAGACTCCACTTCATCATGGAAGTCAAGATCAAGGAGGGAGACGTGTGACCATGTAAGGACAAGGAATGGTGACAAGATCTGGGTCTAAGAAGCTTCAAGTTGATTTTCAATTGCTCATAAAATCATGCTTGAGGAAGGAAGAGGGTTGCAAGGTTAAGAAAGCTAGCTAAGAGTTCATGTTTTAAGAGAGCAAGAATGACCCCAGTTAGAACTCAAGCCAGTAACAAAAATGGACAAAATTCGACCAAAATGAGGCCTTACAGTGGACATCTAGCGTCGGCCTCAATCTTCAACATGACTGGCCCGAAGGCAGTGCACTATCGGCGCTGGCTTCAAGGGCCCTAGCCGGCGCCGGCTCCAGCCTCGCGTTTTTTATGTTTTCTCTGATTTTCTCCAATTTTAAGTGTTTGTAAAGACTTATTAAGACCCTAAATTGTGTTATAACTTTAGGAATTACTTATCTAGGGTTAGGGTAGTATAAATACAACCATTAGTGATTTGACAACACAATTTACACACTTTAATTCAAATTTGAGAGAGAATCTTGAGAGGCCCTAGCCTCCTTGTTCATCTTGTTCAAAATCATACTTAAGGGTTAGTCCTCCTTATGAATGAGTCTATAAATCTTTTAGATAATCCAATGTAGTATTTTTGAATGGGTCTTAGTTGCTTTGATCTTCTAAGGTTTGTTTTAATTCCATTACTTGGGTGCCTATTTTCTCTATTCTATTTGTTCTTGTTTGCTTTTGTTGCTTCAAGGATATTGGGGTGAGATTATAGTAGAACTTTTTACTATTCTTGGGGTTTTTGAAACTTAGTTCTTCAAGGGTTTAATAGAGGGTAGGTTATTATTTCATTTTCTCCTTTTTATCAGAAGAAGAATCTATGTTTATGGTCCCATTGGTTGAGCTAAACTCATAGCCAACTAAACCACCCACAACACCGAGAAAAAGTCCACTCAAGATCATATCAAAAATAGAAGATAGGCATGATGAATGTAGAAAGAAGAGAGGTTTTTGAAAAATAGAAGGTTTATGAAAACAATTTTTCTCACTAAAGCAAAAAACATAAACCTCTTTCTCTAACATTCTTTTACACACACAAATATTTTTGTCAACATATAAGTGCACATGGTCTCTGAAGAATGCATTAAACTTGAAATCACCTTTTAACCTTTCAAAAGAATGTTCACAAATAAAATTCCCTTTTAAACTTAGTATTTGACTTCTCAAAGATGGGATCAAGAAATTCTTACTTTTCAATACATCTACAAATACCAAGTTACCCCCTTTGGATGGGGTGAAGGGTAGAATTTACCACCATTCTCCAAGGACTTCTTATGATGTAGTGGTGAAAGATCCAACTTCTTGAGGTATGATAAATTCAACACATCATCATTTGGACCTTTGTTCTTCAAGAATTTAGAGGAACCTAAAAAATCGTGTGATAAAGAGAGATTAGAGTTATTAGCACATAGAGTAGAATCGAATACCTTCCTTTCTACATTGGATAATTATTCCTCATATCCTCTCTCATTTCCTTGGAGATTCTCTTGTTCAAACCTATGGGCCATTATAGCATCCTCAACTAACATGGTAAGTAGTGTTCTTTAATGGCTCAATCGTTGGGATGTTTCTTCATGCCACTTAATGGAGGAATTTGTATTGGCAACAAAAGATTGCATTGAGGCTTCAAGTGACGTCTAACAAAAAATGTCAATCCGAGCTTGCAAATTTGCAAAATTCTCGTCATTATAGCTTCTTTGATCTTGTGCCCAATAGTAGCTATCCATGATTATGTTAATCTCGTGCTAAAAAAAAAAAAATCAAATCAAATTGAAAAGAAAAAAAAAGAAAAATAAATAAAAGGGAAAAAATAAATAACATAAAAATAATGAAAAGAAAAACACACACATTCACAAACTATCTAAATACAAAAGTTAGTGATATTTACAGTACAACATGAAGTAAGCTAGTCAATTAAGTCACAAAATGTTACAAACAACAAGATAGAACATTGATTTGCACAAAGAACATATATGCATATTTACATATAGATATATGGACATATAAACATGGTTAAATCAACAAAATCTAAACTTTCATGATATTGTTCCTCGGTAACGGCGCCAAAAACTTGATGCGTAAATTTTAGGTGCATAAAAATCATCAAATTTAAATTCATCCCTTAGTTAAGTTTTAATTAAAACATTAATCTCAAAAAACACATACGAGAAAGTATACTCATCGCAAGTATAGCATAAGAAATTAACGAGTATCGATCCTCAAAGGAATAAGTACACACTAATCACTTTCATTCATTATTTAACTGACCTAATTAAAGTGAGAAAATAGAAATAAAAATAAAGAAATATATACAACTCAAGGATGTAGGTTTATACAATTTAAAAAATTATCTTAGAAAACATGATAATGAACCAACTAGCAATTCTCTCGACTAATTATTATCTTGGTATCATGAAGGAATATAAAGTAAAATTCAATTGTTTTACATGTCATGAATCTACTTAAATAAATCCCACTTCATTTTCCAATCCATGGAATCCTATATTTTGATTAAATTAATAGATTTGCCTATCAAGCTAACATAACCAAAACATGCATTAGGCTCAATTCCTTATAAGCATAAAATTAGCTAATAACCCTTTGCTCGAGGTAAAGTCAACTAATCTTTGATTACTTAGATCCTATAATCTTAACTTCGTCGCTCAAGTCCATTAAGATTAGACAAATATGAAATTAATGCAATGAAACTCCTAACATCGTCATCTCAAGTCAATTAAAAGAACTCACATCAATAACCAATGATATCAAGTAATCAAATACCAAAGATGACAAAGAATTGATCAAATAACCAAATTAACACAAAATCATGAATTCCAAAATAATGTTCAATTACAATTAAAATATTGAATATATCATTGTTAAAGGAAAAGAAAACAAAGATAAATGAAAGCACTCATAGACAAGCCTCTTTCTTCACCCTTAAAGACACTCTTGAACAATCCTCCTTGATTGGGTGAATCTCTCATTTAATGAGTAATTGAGAATTTTTGTTCTTGGATCCACCTCTCTCTCCATATGTCTCTTAAACTATATGTTTTCTTATGCTTTTATAGAACTATTCGATGCTAAATTTGTGACTGAGAAAGTCTTGGCCGAGTAGGACTACAAAAATACCAAAATCATTGGACAATTCCTAATTTTGTGCACAGAATACTTGCATTCCAGAGTCTACCTGGTGCTGAGTATTTTCGACCTACCTGGCGCCAGGTACACACTATTCTTCCCCTAGAGTTTTGCTTTATTTTTGTTTGCCGAATAGAATGGACCCAGTGCCAGGTACACTTGCCAGATATGGCACCAGCTCTGTTCTGCTTTTGTGTTGAAAGTTTACTCGAATTCTTCTGTTGGACCAAAATAGATCTGGCGCTTGGTCCCTTGGCTAGGCCTAGCACCAGGTACATTCTGGAATTGTTCACTTTCTGCTCGATTTTAACTCAAATCATCACAAATTTTTCAAAAACACCTTTTACAATCAAAATGTCAAATAGGAAGGAATATACCTAGTTATTACAACAAAAGGCATCACAAACAACCTTAAATAACTAGGAAAATAATGGTGATTTTACCCTCTATCACCACATCTATCTATATCCTTTAAATTTGGTTTACACGATTGCAATGAAAAAATAATAGATTCGTAGAGGATCCTAAACCTCAACCATGAAATGTATACAGAGCCTATCCCATACCAAGATAGCGAAGGTTCACAGGCATAATCAAACAATTGTATGGCCAATTTTATTAACTAGTATACATGCTTCCTAAGTCATTCAAAGCTTCATGATATGATACCAATAGAAGCTTGAAAATAAAATAAAAAGCCATGCATGCACAGAAACAGAAGAAAAATTAACGTACAGAGAAAGAACACAACAGAAGGATTTTCAAATTTATACCTCTGTGCTTTATGGCTTTTTTTGGCTGTGAAGGAGTCGGTTGAACCACAGGGATTACTTCTTCACCACTCATCATTTCTTTCGGTTGAAATCCCGCTATTCTTCTACTTCTCCGTGGCATGAACACTGAAGCCTTTTGTTTCTCAAAATTTTCCACCACCTAATCTCTTGTTGGTGAAACAAATAGGCAAGGAAAAACTATTCACTATTCTTTTTGATTCTATATTATTAATTAACAGAATCAAGAAGATCAAGGAGGAAGAACAAGAGAAAGGAAAAATGAAGGCTCTATCTGGAACGTTTTTTTTTTCTCTCTCTTTTCACATATGTGTATCACACATAAGATGCACACATGGTTATCTCAACTTGATAACCTAAACCCTGGAGGTTTTATTATTCAAAAAATCTCTTGTTGTTATGCAGATAACTATTACAGAAATTATTTTTCCAACTCTTTAGTTCTATGAATTAATTAAAACAAAAAAACAAAACCCTGTCCATTCTATCGGGCCGAAAAAAATTATTATTTATTCTTAGATCCAGTAAGCCCATAAATAATAAACAATAATTGTTTATTTTTTAGACTTATAAAAACAACCCAATAAATAATTAATGAGCCCAAATAGACCTAAATAATTATCAAGCCTTTTATCTAGTTTAGGCCCAGGTTAATTTTCTAATTATTCAATCGGCCTGAGGCCTTGAATAATTAATTAACTAATTAAATCGGATAATAAGTTTAATTTATTTTTTCTCATTTTTAATTTTATTTCAATCTAATAATAAATTAGACTTAATTAATAAAATAAAATCCTTTTTAACCAAGACCATGTCCTCAATCTAAAAATTAATTAGGACTTATGGGTTATTCCGAAGACAAAAAAGACACATTATCTTGGCTACTAAAATGACCAAAATACGCTTCCTATATAAATAGTTATATTTTGTATTTTAAATATTTTCTAATATCGCCATAGGGAAATAATGACCCCAAGGACAATGCTACGTTAGCTATGTCTCTGATCTATAGGTGAAATGAGTAAAATATCCCTCTGTACATTATCGTGCATTTTGAGAGGAAAAATTGTACTAACTCCTCTCTAAAAGACATTTACCATCCTTAGACTTCTAGTCCAATGATCCACGACTTCTTAGAATATTTTCACTTTCCAAGGGAGCTATCGTAAAGCAAATATCCAAGTTATGTTCCCCAGACCCTGGATATTTAGGTCATTCGGACAACCACAAAGAGCGATATAGTGTAGAAGCTATCTTGTACAAGTTTGTCTTGACTAACTAGTTACATATACCCAATATACAAGTATATTGGTCCTACAATAGAACCTCAACTATAGTACATTAAAACATATATGCTTCCAGCTTCATCGGACCACCAACTTATACTCAAGCTATAGAGTATAAGTCCACACTATAGTAGTAATCTAGGTTTCTACCATATAGTACTTTTAGAAACCACTACTACAAGTCCATTTCTGCGTATTCGAAATACACTTGTGTTACGAAATTAGAAGACTACTCATTGGCTAAAGGTAAGTCATTTCATATTTAAAATTCATAACACAATAATTTTATCATGATGAGATTCCCATTCTCATCATTCAGTTAAGAACAATAGTTTATGCATTAAGTAACCCATTCTCCATACCTTACTGTAAAAGACCTCCATTCACATGAACTATTTAGTTAAACACAATGGGTCTTTTTCAACTAAATTATGCACAAAAGTAAAAAAGAATTCACAAACAATTTCTAGGAATAAAATTTTTATTAATACAAATCAAAATTATATCAGAAACCTAGTCTAAGAGGGTATATATCCCAACAATCTGCCACTTGCACTCTAAGGCTAAGTAAGTCCATAGAAGCCCACCCCTATAGCATCTAAAGTGTCTTCTAAAGACTCTTTTAGCCAAAGGCTTGGTGAAGGGATCTGCTAGATTGTTCTCCGAAGCTATGTGTTCTATTGCGACTTCCCATCTCTAGATGAAATCCCAAATCAGGTAGTACTTTCTCTCAATGTGTTTCCCTTTTTAGTGGTTTCTGGGTTTTTTAGATTGTGATATCGCGGCAGTGTTGTTGCAATATGATTCATAAATTTTGGGTGTATAAAAATTATTAAATTTAAATCCATCCCTTTTAATTAAAACAATAATCCCAAATTACATATACGAGCAAGTATATTCATCGTAAGCATAGTATAGGGAATTAACGATTATCGATCCTCAAAAGAATAAGTACACATTGATCACTTTTCATTCATTTTTTGACCGACCTAATAAAGTGATAAGATAATAAAGAAAGAACTAAAGAAAAATATATAAAACTCAAGGATGAAAGAATATGTAATTAGATAAAAATTATTGAAAACATATCCATAAACTACTTAGCAATTATTACAATCAATTATTATCTTGTTCTTACAAATGAATAAATTAGAACCACTTCTTTTGCAATCCACAATTCCCTATCTTCTAAGTAACTTAATAGATATATTATATCTCACCAATCTTACTTAAAAGATGCATTAAAATCAATCTTCATAGAAATCCCTATATTCTAGGTGATTTTAAACATGAAATTAATCAATGAATCTATATTCTAGCAATCATCAACCAACCTTTGATTACCAAAGTTCTTAACAATTAACCCTTTTTTCAAGTAAATTAAGAGATAATAAATATGAAATTAATTAATTAAAATTTTTATCAACTCATTTTTCAAGCAAGTTAATAACAAAACTCAGCCAATCAGCATCCTAATAAAACAAGTAATCACATACTAAGGCAAACAATTAATTGATCAAAGAACTAAATTCATTTGAAACCATAAATCCAAGAATAATATCTAAGTACAATTAAAGAATTAAACTCATCATTGTTAAAGAAAAAGAAAACAAATGAAAGAGATAAATACTCATAGACAAGCCTTTCAATTTCCAATTAAATATCTTCCAAAATCAATGCTTCTTGAGTAATTTCTCTAGAGAAAATATTAATAGTACACTCTAAAAAAATATGTCTAAGTCTCCACATTGAGCACACACCTTTTTCCTACGTAATGAACCTATATAGGCTTACAAGTTCCCTAAAAATTCAAAACCAAAACGGAGTAATTTCGTAATAGAATTCCAAATAAAAATAAAGAAGGCCACCGACTGAAAGAATTGGCAACTCTGTTTTGTTGTCTTGCACTGAAGAAACACTCTTGCAGAAATTAACTTGAACAAATGCTGATGCGAAGCCACCTAAATTCCTAAAAAACATGAGATCGGCTCGGGTATTGTACCAAGCCGCTGAATTACTGAAGCTGTCGAGCCGTGAGAACCCAAGGTGACCGACATTTCTTTCCTTCTTTTATTGTCAGCTCACCTGAGCCACAAGAACCAAGGCATTTTAATTTCCTTTTTCTTTGGTCTTCTCATCAAAAGCTGCTTAACTGAGCTGCCGAGCCTACCGGGATGCCATTCCTCTAATTGCATCCTCCCTATAATGTATTACATCCTCGCCATGATGCTTGTTTTGTCCCTTTAGCTTTTACTTGTTTTGTTTTGTTTATTCTTCCAGTGACCCACAGGCTACATTTATTTTCTTTTGTCCTTTTTGTCTTTTGTTGAGCCACGAAGCAACCGAGCTATGGCTTTCTTTCTTGAAGTCTTTCACGATTCAGTTAATCCTCCCAGGATTCCACTTGCTATTTTCTTTTCCTTCTCCAATTTAGTTTTCCAATTTTGCTCCTCTATTTCATCTCTTCTTTTTTCCTCTTTTCCTCTATCCTTCTCAAGACTTGGCCCGACGCCAGGTCTATCTTCTCGGCCCAGCTCCAGGTCTATACTGTAAAATTTTCAATTTTCTTCCAAATTCACCTATGGTTTTGCATAAAATCATAGAAAAAATATTTTTATAAGTGAAATATCAAATAGAAAGGAATATAACTAGTTATTGCATTAAAAGTGTCACAAAACAAACTCAAATAACTAGGAAAAATATATGGAAATTTAGTGTTCGGAAATATACCCTCTTAGACTAGGTTTCTGATGTAAACATCGAATATTTTAATAAAAGAATTTATTCTCCAAAATAGTTTCTGAATTTACATTTTATTTATGCACAATTACGTTTGGAAAAGATCCATTGTGTTTAAGTAAGTTGTTCATGTGAATGGTGGTCTTTTACAGTAAAGTATGGATCATGGGTTACTTAACATATAAACGTTTGTTTTTAACCGATTGATGAGAATGAGAATCTCATCATGTCTAGATTATTATGTTATGAATTCCAAATGAGGAACGGCTTACCTTTAGCTAGTGAGTAGTCCACTCACTTCATGACATAAGCGTATTTCGAATACATAGAACATGACCTGTAGTAGTGGTTTCTTAAAGTACTATATGGTTGAAACCAAGACTACTACAACTACAGCGTGGACTACTACTCTACGACCTGAGTATAAGTTGGTGGTCTGACGAAACTAGAAGCATGTACTTTGATATGCTTTAGCTGAGGTTCTATGATAGGACCAATACACTTGCATATTGATATATGTGACTACTTAGTTAAGACAGACTTGTACAAGATAGTTTCTATACTATATCACCCCTTATGGTTGTCTGAATGATCTAAATATCCAAGGCCCTAGGAACACATGACTTAGATGTTTGCTTTAGGGTAGTTCTCTTGGAAAGTAGAAACAATCCAGGAAGTCGTGAATCGATGGACTAGAAGCCTAAGGATGGTAGATGTCATTTAGAGAATTGTCAGTATATTTCTTCCTCTCTAATGTACGGCAATATATAGAGGGGTATTTTAGTCATTTCACCTGTAGGTCGGAGACTTTGCTAATGCGGCATTATCTTTAGAGTTAATATTTTCTAATGGTAATATTAAAAAATATTTAAAATACAAAATACATCTATTTATATGGCAATGGTATTTTAGTCATTTTAGTAGCCAAGGTAATGTGTCTTTTAGTTTCCAGTATAGACCGTAAGTCCAAATTATATACAAGCTAAGGAATTGGTCTTAAATTAAATTAAATGGAATTTATTTTATTTAAGTAGCCTGATTTAATTATTGGGCTAGAATAAAATAAAGGTCCATAGAGAGAGAATTAATCAAATTAGTTTGGTGGGTTAATTAATTATTTAGGACTTTGGCCTAGTTTGAATAATTAAAGATTAATCTGGGACTAAACTAATATAGTCCTGTTAATTGGACTAGTTTATTTGGGTTGGAAAATTAATTATTTATTGAGCCATTTATTTGGTTTTGATTAGAATAATTAATTTAGTTCAAAAGGCTAAACTAAGAGTCCAATGGGCCAAATTAAAAAATCCAGTTTAACCAAGGGTTTTATTTAGTTTAAATAGGAGAATAAAGACGTACGTTGTTTCTTCTTCTTCTATGAGAAAAATAGACAGCCATTTTTTCTCTCTAAAAAATTCCTTAGTCTTGTGAGTCTTCAACAAACATGTATTAAGCAGGCTATATATTGGAAGATTGAGAGGAAACTTAGCAGTCATATACATGCACAGGCGTAGTAGGAGTCTTTCAGGAATCGAACTAGAGGTTTCCACCAATGCACCTACCCCAGTTCTGAATATTCCATTTCAGCCAATTTTGAGAACAAGAAGAGGTAATAAAAAATTATTTTTTCCCTCTTCACGCAAGAAGAGCTGCATTTTTTGTTTCTTCTTGTGCTTCGGCTAGTTTTTTGCTATGTTTGGCTTGCAAATTCATCTTCAATTGGTATCAGAGCATGAAGATTTTGCTCAAATATAGGAAGTATGTGTGCTAGTTAATAAAATTGGATAGTTATATGTGATTAACTATGATCCTTCACTGGTATTTTGGTATGGATAGTTGGCTTGTACACCTCTCGGATGGATGTATAGGCTGTTTGTAATTCATTATTTTCCCAAGAGCAAATCATGTAAGCCCAATGTTAATGGGTATAGGTGGTTGTTGGTTTTCGTTTTTATTGATTTTGGGTTGAAATCGGAAGGCAAAAGCTGAAAAAATGATCGCAGAAAAAAAGACACAGTGAAGAAATTCGAAGAAGGAAGTCGCGTAGAAAAAATTGAAAGAGAAGGCACTGCCAAGCCGCCAGCAATGTCTGTGCCTAGAGCAAGAAGGGCAACTCGGCTTGGTGCTTCCTAGCTCGGCTGTTGCGGTGCAATTGAATTGCAAATTGAAATCCGGAATTCGGTTTCTCGCAGGTCGCACTGGAGCGGGTCGGCCCGCGGGTCAGGATCTTAGATGGTCCATGAGGCGGTCATTCCAGTGCAGTAGGTGTCGTAGACCACAGCTTAGAAAGGCCACATTCCAGTACGACGGGTGCAGTGGACCAAGAAGAAATTTTTTATTTTCCTTTGTAATTTTCTTGCATGTTCATTTTTGTTTTGGGTTCCATACCAGGCGAAGGTAATATTTTTGCAATAGTTAATATTCGTGGAATATTTTTGCATGAAAAATATTAGTAAGGGATTTTAGGATTAAATAAGACAATTAATTAATTAATTAATGTGTTTAATTCTATTATTTGGGCACTTAGGTTTAAAAAATAGAAAAGCATGAAAACGTCTTCTGTTTTCTAACATGCTATTTATTTTTGAGTACCTATGTGCATGTTTTCTCAAAGTCTAAAGTCTTTGGGAATATTTTTGACAAGAAAACTTTTTTTTCTACAAATTAAATGGTTATTTTAACTTGAACAAAAATTAATCCTTAGATATTTTCTCAAATGATTTAATCCTTGACATAGAAAATACATTGAATTTAGATATTTTTGTAAGTTAAAAATAGAAAGCCATTTTGTTTTATTTTTGCCCAAGAAAAAAAATTTATTTTGTCAAATAAACTTGAGACCAAAGTCTCTAGAAAGTTTTAATTGGAAATTTTTGAAACCATTAAGGTTTTAACTTAAATAAAATTAGTCGATGGAAAAATCTCTCAAAGAATATAAACATTGACATAGAGATTTTAATGGATTTAGATATTTTATTTTTGAGCTAAGGAAAAACTTAATGGAAATTTTCAAAAGGATATTTTTTCCAAAAAAATTCTTATTTTAAAAGACTAAGTGGGAGAGGGGTTCTAACGGCCCCATGGCTTCCATCACAATCCGCATTAGAGATCGTGGGTCCCTTCGCATCATCCTGTGAGTGAACCTGTTAGGATGGGGATACTACAAGGATCTAAATCTAATGGAAGGATGTAGTTAATAACCCGAGACACGTACTATGAACGGCCAACCCATGTTGGAGGTTATAATGCGAGTATGTCCATAGGAAATGAGAGGAAATAGCCATCCCCTCGATGGAGTTATCTTCTAAATTATTACCTAAAAGAGAAATTAATTTGTGGTGGTTAACACACATAGCTTAGGAACTGTTAATCTTCCCAAGAAGCTATGTCAGTTCTCCTAAGAGCTAAATAAATTATATTAAATTAATTATTATCAGTTTTGATATAAGGATAAAGTGCATAAATTTATTTTGTTTTCACAAACTAAATCATTTCTTTTATTTTCATTTTTTTCAGAAATGGTGGAAGGTTCTTTTAGTCTTTTGGCCGTTATTCTCCGTGAGAATAATCTAACAGGTCCAAACTATGTGAACTGGAAGAGGAACCTGGACATAATACTCACAGCTGAAGAGTATATGTATGTCCCTTATGAGACCTGCCCGGTTATCGGAGAAGGTTCCACCACCGAAGAACGAGAGGCTGAGAAGGTGTAACACCCCCAAACTACGTACCCTAAAAAGGGCGGGGATGTCGCCCCATCCCGAGGACAAGGGGTCTCTAAAATGAGGTACAAAAGATAAAGACAACCCAAAGAAATCAAATTTAGATAAATAAAGGAAAACTCTTATTACATCAGGCTCAAACTGGAGCAAATCTAAACAAAAGCAACCATCGGTTTCAGAAGCATAAAACAACAATTGTCTCCCAAAACATAATGAAAATAACAAAAACTCCAACTATTACACATCTCGCTTGCTCAGCATAATCAATCTCCTGAAAACATGATATAATATAGTGTGAGATTAACATCTCAGTAAGTCTTGTGTGTGCACATGGTACTTTGAACAGTTCGTGAATGCATAGTTGAAAATATTTATAGAAATATTTGGTAAGTCATAAATAATTTCTCTTTACAAGGAGTGGAGTTTTATCTTTGTCACACTTTGTACAAAATAAATTATCCACTCGAATAAACAATCATGGTGCCACACTTTGAGCCCCATGATAAGAAAACGGTAAAGGCACCACACTTTGTGCACTTTGACAAGATCAGATTACCACACTTTGGGCGTTCTGATCAAAGGTGGGTGTACGGCTCACCGGGTGAGATACTCCTCCATCTCTACACCCAACAAAACCATCCGGGTGTCCATGCTAGGTACAAATTCTAGCTCAGACTGGCCTGACCAACTAATATTGTCACCTTTTCAAGCAAAGCTTATCTTCTGGAGGTGGCCACCTGCTAGAAGACTCACTCATACCCTCCAAGAATAGTATTGGTAGCCTACCCTTATTGAGTACTCAACGAACATATCCGTCAATTCCTGACTCATAATAATAATCCCATACCTTGGCTTTGTAAAACGTGATTTTCTTTAAAAAGAGTTTTTTTTAAACATTTAAGAGAAAGAACAGCTCTTGGTAAAGGTATTAGTTTGACAAAACCATTTAGAGAATACACATCCACGTTTACAACCCAAATAATCATAGATCAACAATAGCTTTACAAAGCTTTTCAACATTCGACTTGCCACCACAAGCATTTAATAAAAAGAGTTTATGCAAGGACTTACTTGATACGCCTTAGATAAACAAGATAAAAATCAACTGCTCTTTTCCTTCAGATAACCTCCTAATCTAGAATCATATAATATCATGATCAGGGTCTCAATTGGCTCAAGCTTGCATTTAAACTCATTTATTCCCATAACAACTCATGATCCATTATCTAACTTCAAATAAATTACCCCCTTCCTCAAAGTACATACACCAAGACCATATATCCATCAAAGATAGGAACAATATATCAAAAAGGTCTTGACTTAGCCATCACAATCCACATCCCCCATTATCAGATCAAACATAGCATCGCTATCTATTAAACATGCTTGATACGATACTCATCTCAAAATATTCATCTATCCCAACTAAACACATTCATCATGCTATCATACTTCCATAGACATCATCAATCACATTAAACCTTAGTTTCAACCTCAAGGGTAAGAATTCCTTTACCTTACAACCATTGGATTAACAAAATCTAGATGCTCCTATGGTGATTGTCCCGAGTTCGTTTGAGAAGAAGAGAGAAGCTGCCTTCTTTGCTCCACTTGACCGAAAGTTAAGAAAGAAAGGTGAGATCAGTCTTTATATGGCATGGTTCAAGAGAATAAAAGGAGAAGAATCAATGGAAGAAAGGAATCGAGAGGTTGAGAGGATTTTTGCTTACCTTAAGGTGTGTTTGAATTTTGCCTAGTGATTGCTCTTGTGTCTTTCAAAATTTGCAGAAGAGAGTTTGCTGGAATTTTTGTGCAGCAATGAGGGAGTGGACGGCTAACTTGGTTTAAGGTTAGGAGAGATTGATCTAGGGTTGGAAGTTGATGTTATGAGGGTCTCCTAACAGCTCTAAACTTCAGTGGCAGCAAGGCCGAAAATGTGGCAGCTTGTTGTACCTGATTGGTGGCTAAAACTAAGAGAGGTTAAGGGGAGAAAAATAATCTGGGATTACTCCCCTAGGGTGGCCAAAATAGTGCTCAAGGATAGGGTTGTATGTGTTCAGGTTCTTGTCCAAAACTAGAAGGAGTTTAAGTAAGTTTTGACAACCAGAAATTCTGTGCGAAATCTGTAGCAAAAGAGAGAAAATTCTGGGCTATTTTGGTTGTTGTTCTACTGCAAATCAGAGAGGAAAAGTGAGAGTTTCAGGTGCTATAGTTTGACTTGATCAACAAGGAGTTTTGGTATGTTTTGGAGTGCAGAATTTCGTGTGATATGGTGTGTGCAAGCTGACCGAAATTCTGTGCACAAGCTGGCCGAACTTCTGGAAAAAAAAGGGGATAAAAATCTGGTTTGTATAGCTAAAATAATCTGAATTGGTGAGAGGGGTTTTAGGTGATTTAAGCTAGGTCTAGAGGGGTTTGGATACCCTTAGGAGTGCAGTATTTTCGTGCAGCATATGCATGCACAAGGCTGTTGAAAATCTGAAAGAAAAGACAGAACAAAACCTAAGTGGTTTAGGAAGGAAATAAAATTTGATTTGCTAAATGATTTAGGATAAGATTCCCTAGTCTTGGAAGAGTTTGTGTTGAGCTAGGAGTGCTCCAAAGGTGACGGCACAAAGCTGGAAAAATTTTCCAAATTTTCAGCTAGGGTTCTATGTTCAAAATCAACAAGATATTTTGCTAGGAAAATAACAAATTAATTCAAGCTAACTAACATAAAATCTGATTAATTACATACAAGCTGGAATTTAATTATCCTAGCTAAGATTTTCGAAAGTCAAAGAGGATAAAAGCTAAAATAAAAATCACTCTTTATCCTTATCAAAAATCCTTAAACTTAGGAGATAAATATGGAGACTTATCCCCTAAGAAGATGGCGCTGAAATTCAAGAGAATAGCTAGGGTTTTTGGCCAAGGCATGAAGAAATCTAGAAAAAGAATTCAAAAACAAAGCTAAGATTCGCAAGCGGTAAGATTCGAACTCAAGTCACCAAAGGACAATGACCAAACCTAACCATTAATCTAAATCAACTCTGGTATTAATATTTCTCTAAGAAATTTTTTTCACCCTAATTCTCATCCCTCCATTTCCTCTACTAATTTTTTTTTTTCGCAAAAAAATTTCCAATTAATGCAACAACACAATTATTTCCCTCAAATAAATTAATGCAAGAGCAACCTTGGAAATTGCATGCACCCATGCAAGCATAATTTTAAAATAATACATGAAATATAAAATACTATGCAATGCATGACTTTTCCCCCTAGGTCAAAGGTGGTTTTGGGCGGGGTATTACAGAAGGCGCGGAAGAAAGCTGATGAAATGGCACGCTGCTATATGTTAGCCTCCATGTCTAATGTACTCTAGTCAAAACACGAGCACATGGCTTCTACGTATGATATTAGTCAGTCACTAGCCACTATGTTTGCGGACAAGAGCCGGCCTGCAAGGCAAGAGTCTCTTCGAACTATAATTAACACTGAGATGGCT
Source organism: Voacanga thouarsii (assembly GCA_026120185.1). NCBI lineage: Eukaryota > Viridiplantae > Streptophyta > Magnoliopsida > Gentianales > Apocynaceae > Voacanga > Voacanga thouarsii. The sequence goes on along the minus strand of JANUWF010001224.1, from coordinate 3,023,107 downwards.
GAGGGAGCATTAGTCAGAGAGCACATGCTCAAGATGATTGCTGCTTTCGAGGAAGCAAAAATCTTAGGGGCAGTCATTGACCCCGAGAGCTAAGTGGACATAGTTCTCGAGACTCTATCGGGTTCCTTTACTCTGTTCAAGTTGAATTACAATATGAACAAGTTAAACATGAGTTTAACTGAGTTGATGAAGAAACTCCAGATGGCGGAGAAGGTCATAAAGCCTCAGTCAAAGGCTATGATTGCTAAGGCTACTTCCTCTAGAATTGGACCCAAGCCCAAAAAATTCAAAAGGAAGAAGGAAAACGCAGCGGTCTAGCCTAAGACCCAGCCCAAAGATAAACCTAAGGGTAAGTGCTTCAAATGTGGAAAGAAGGGACATTAGAAAAATGAGTGTCCAGATCTTCAAGCCAAAAAAAACCTTACAGGCAATATTTTCTATCTAGAGTCTATATCAATAGTTAGATCAACTTCCACTTGGATTGTTGATTCAGGGGCCACTGTTCACATCTGTAACTCCTTGCAGGGGTTTAGAAAGATTAGAAGACTCAAGAAGGGAGAACATTAGCTACACATGGGAAATGGAGCACAAGTCTGGGCTCTTGCTGTGAGAGAACTGGATCTTATTTTTTATTATAATAGACTAATGGTTTTAAAAGATATTTTATATGTACCTGGATTTCGTCAGAATCTAATTTTAGATGCAATATAATAAATCAAGGATATTTTGTATCCTTCCATTATGGTATTTCTATCAGTAGAGATAGAGAAATTTTATGTACTGGGCACATGTATGAAACTCTATTCTTCTTAAACCCTATTAACAATCAATTAAATAATGCTCAATCCGAACCTTTAACTAAGAAGAGAAAGACCAATGTCAATGACTCATATCATTGTCATCTAAGGATGGGTCAGATCAACTCAACCAGGATTTAGAAGTTAATCCATGATGGGCCTTTGGGTTCATTGAGACTGGAAAATTAGCCTCAGTGTGGATCCTGCCTAATGGGAAAGATGACCAAAAGGTCATTTACCCCAAAGGCGGATAGAGCCAAGGAGATATTAAGTCTTGTTCACACTGATGTGTGTGGTCCCTTGTCTACACCAGCTAGATGGGGTTTTGAGTACTTCATCACTTTCACAGATGATTGGACGAGGTTTGGTTGTATTTACCTGATGAGATGCAAGTCTGACTCTTTTGACAAGTTCAAAGAGTATAAGGCTGAAGTAGAGCATCGAGCAGGTAATCTAACTAAGACCTTACGATCGGATCGTGGTGGAGAGTTCATCCTTGGTGAATTCAAGGACTACATTGTACATCATGGGATAGTATCCTAGCACTCTGTGGCAGAGACACCCCAGCAGAATGGAGTAGGTAAGAGAAGGAACATGACATTGATGGAAATGGTCCCAAGTATGATGTCTCATGCTACTCTTCCAGTGTCCTTTTGGGGATATTCCCTGGAAATTGCGGCATAACTTCTGAACTTGGTTCCTTCTAAGTCAGTACCTAATATTCCCTATAAGATGTGGACTGGGCGTAAGCCAAGTCTGAATCATCTCAAGATATAGGATTATCCAACTTATGTACTGGTCAAGGGAGATAAGTTGGAACTAAGATCAAAATTATGTTATTTTGTTGGGTATCCAAAAAAGACAAATGATGGTTACTTTTACCATTCTAAGGAGCAGAAAGTATTGGTTAGTACCAATGCTAGATACTTAGAGGATAATCAAAGTACTTTCGCTAAAGGTTCAACTAGGTTGGAACTTGAGGAGAAGTTATCTTCGAGATCAACTTCTTCTAACCCAATTGTGGAATAAGAAGAGGCACAACCTCAAGAGCTTGTACAATTGGAGCCTCGTCGTTGTGGGAGAGTGTCTAGTGTTCTAGAGAGATGGACTGGAGAAGCTTTCAAGCTAGTCTCTGACCATCAGGAGCAAGACCCCACTTGATACGAGGAGGCTATTGCTGATGTCGATGCAAATCTTTGGCATGAAGCAATGAAAACTGAGATTGAGTCTATGTAGTTTAATTAGGTTTGGGATCTTGTAGCTTCACCTGAAGGGATAAAACCCATTGGGTGTAAGTGGGTATATAACAGGAAGAGGGGAGCGGATGGGAAGGTGGAAACCTTCAAAGCAAGATTTGTAGCGAAAGGGTATACTCAGAAAGAGGGAATTGATTATGAGGAAATCTTTTCCCCGGTAGCCACGCTTAAGTCCATCCTATTCTCCTTGCCATCGTATGTCACTATTATTGGAAAATATGCCCCCTTAGACTAGGTTTTTGATGTAAATATCGAATATTTTAATAAAAGAATTTACTTTCAAAAATTGTTTGGGAATTTACATTTTATTTGTGCACAATTACGTTTGGAAAAGACCCATTGTGTTTAAGTAAATCGTCTATGTAAATGGAGGTCTTTCACAGTAAGATATAGATCACGGGTTACTTAACACATAAATGTTTGTTCTTAACTGATTGATGAAAATAGGAATCTCATCATGTCTAGGTTATGTTATGAATTCCAAATGGGAAGTGGCTTACCTTTAGCCTGTGAGTAGTCCACTCACTTTATGACATAAGCGTATTTCGAATACGTAGAATAAGACCTGTAGTAGTGGTTTCTTGAAGTACTATATGGTAGAAACCTAGACTACTACTGGTACAATGTATACTAGTACTCTACGACTTGACTATGAGTTGGTGGTCTAACGAAGCTGAAAGCATGTACTTTGATATGTTTTAGTTGATGTTCTATTATAGGACCAATACACTTGCATGTTGGGCATATGTGACTACTTAGTTAAGACAGACTTGTACAAGATAGTTTCTATACTATATCGCCCCTTGTGGTTGTCTGAAAAATCTAAATATCCAAGGCCCTGGGAAACATGACTTGGATGTTTGCTTTAGGGTAGCTCTCTTGGAAAGCAGAAACAATCCAAGAGTCGTGGATCATTGGACTAGAAGCCTAAGGATGGTAGATGTCATTTAGAGAGGTGTTAGTACATTTCTTCCTCTCTAATGCACGGTAATATATAGAGGGATATTTTAGTCATTTCACCTGTAGGTCAGAGACTTTGCTAATGCGGCATTATCCTTAGGGTCAATATTTCCTTATGGTGATGTTTGGAAATATTTAATATGCAAAATACAGCTATTTATATGACAAGGGTATTTTGGTCATTTTAGTAGCTAAGGTAGTGTCTCTTTTGTTCCCAGTATAGACCGTGAGTCCTGTTTAAATACAGGCTAATGAATTGATCTTAAATTAAATAGAATTTATTTTATTTAAGCAGTCTGATTTAATTGTTGGGTTAGAATTAAATAAAGGTCCATGGAGAGAGAGAGAATTAATTAAATTACTTTGGTGGGTTAATTAATTATTCAGGGTTTTGGCCCAGTTTGAATAATTAAAGATTAATCTGAGACTAAACTAATATAGGCATATTAATTGGACTAGTTTATTTGGGTTGGGAAATTAATTATTTGTTGGGTCAATTATTTGGTTCTAATTTGAATAATTAAATCCAAAAAGCTAAACTAAGAGTCCAATAGTCCAGACCAGTTTAACTTAGGGTTTTATTTAGCTTAAGCGTTTTTTTCACTGCTTTTTCTCTGTGAAAAACATAGGAGACGCCTCTCTCTCTCTCTCTCTCTCTCTCTCTCTCTCTCTCTCTCTCCAAGAAAAGTTCCTTAGACTGTGAGTTGTTCATCAAACTGAATTAGGCAGGCTATATACTGGAAGATCAAGGGGTTGGCGTTCACATACATGCAAAGACGGAGTCGGAGGCTTGCAGGAATCACACCCAGTGCATCTACCCCAATTGCACACATTTCAGTCCAGCTAATTCTTAGAATGAGAAAAAGAGGTAAGAAATTTTTAACGTCGGAGTCTCGTCAGAGTGGGACTGGCGCCTGCTAGGGCTGCCAAAGCCGGCGCTGGCTCTATTCGGGAGTTCCCCTATTCTTCAGTTTTTCCAGCTTTTCAGTTTTCGCTTCCACTGCGTGGTCTGTGTTTTCCCTTTCTAGACCTTCAATTGATATTAAAGCGTGAAGGTTTTGTGAAAATATAGGGAGCATGCATCTAGTTGAATAAAATTGGACATATATGTGTGATTAAACCATGATCTTTTACTGTTTTGGTATGGATAGATTCTCTGTTAAACCTTTCATATTGTGGTATAGGAGATTTGTAATTTACTGTTTTTCCTAGCAAATCGTGTGAGCCCGATATTAATGGGTATAGGTGATTGTTGGTTTTTGTTGATTTCATTGTATTTGGGTTGAAATCAGAGAGCCAACGAAGCTAAAAGTTGTGCAGAAAAATAGAGGAAATTCGTAGAAGAAAATCGTAGAAAAAAAACTACAGGAAGAAAACCCGGCAGACCGCAACCGGCGCCAGCTTGGGTCTAGGATTCGGTCCGCGTGCTAGTTGCTCATGGGTCCTAGTTTTGTGTGGTAGGTGCAGTGGACCATAGTGCAGATGGGTGCTTGATCCAGTGCTGCGGGTGCAGTGGACCATGGAGAAATTTTTTAATTTTTCTTGTAATTTTTCTTGCAATTTCTTTTGGTTTTGGGGTCCATACCAGGCGAAGTTAATATTTTTGCAATAGTTAATATTCAAGGAATATTTTTGCATGAAAAATTTTAGTAAGGGATTTTAGGATTAAATAAGACAGTTAATTAATTAATTAATGTGTTTAATTATATTATCTAGGCACTTAGGTTTAAAAATAGAAAAGCATGAAAACGTCTACTATTTTCTAGCATGCTGTTTATTTTTATGTACCTATGTGCATGTTTACTCAAAAACCAAAGTCTTTGGGAATATTTTTGATAAGGGAAATATTTTTCTACAAATTAAATGGTTATTTTTACTTGAACAAAAATTAATCCTTAGATATTTTCTTAAAGGATTTAATCCTTGACATAGAAAATATATTGGATTTAGATATTTTTGTAAGTTAAAATAGAAAGCTATTTTGTTTCAATTTTGCACAAAGAAAAATTGTTTTGTCAAATAAATTTGAGACCAAAGTCTCTAGAAAGTTTTAATTGGAAAATTTTTGAAATCATTAAGTTTTTAACTTAAATAAAATTAGTCCATGGAAAAATATCTCAAAGGATATAAACCTTAACATAGAGTTTTTAATAGATTTAGACGTTTTTATTTTTGAGTTAAGGGAAAACTTAATGGAAAATTTCAAAAGGATATTTTTCAAAAAACCCTTGTTTTAAAAGACTAAGTGGGAGAAGGGTTTCAACGGTCACACGGCTTCCGTCACGATCCTCATTAGAGATCGTGGGTCCCTTCGCGTCACCCTGGGAGTGAACCCGTATAGGATGGGGATACCACAAAAAGGTCTAGATCTAATGGAAGGATGTAGTTAATAACCCGAGACACAAACTATGATCCGCCAGCCCACGTTGGAGGTTATAGTGCGAGTACGTCCATAGGAAATGAGAGGAAACGGCCATCCCCTTAATAGAGTTATCTTCTAGATCATTACCTTGTAGGGAAATTAATTTATGGTGGTTAACACACATAGATTAGGGAACTATTAATCTTCCTAAGGAACTATGTCAGTTTTCCTAAGAGCTAAATTAATTATTATCAATTTTGATAATAAGGATAAATTGCACAAATTTGTTTTGTTTTCACAAACTAAATCTTTTTCTTTTATTTTTGATTTTTCAGAAATAGTGGGAGGTTCTTTTAGTCCATTGGTCGTTATTCTCCAAGAGAATAAGCTAATGGGACCAAACTATGTGGACTGGAGAGGAACTTGGACATAATACTCACAGCGGAAGAGTATAAGTATGTGCTTTACGAAACCTGCCCTATTATCGGGGAGGGTTCCACCGCTGAGGAGCGTGAGGCTAAGAAGGCATGGAAGAAGGCCGACGAGATGGCTCGTTATTACATGTTGTCTTCCATGTCTAATGTGTTCCAGTCCAAACATGAGCACATAGCCACTGCGTATGATGTAACTCAATCATTAGCCACGATGTTCGCGAATAAGAGCCGGCCTGCAAGGTAGGAGGCTCTTAGAACTATCATTAACACTAAGATGGATGAGGGAGTAACAGTTAGAGAGCATATGCTTAAGATGATAGCTACTTTCAAGGAGGTAGAAATCTTAGGGGCTGTTATTGAACCCAAGTGCCAAGTGGACATGGTTATCGAATCTCTGTCGGGTTCCTTTACTCAGTCCAAGTTGAATTACAACATGAACAAGTTAAACATGAGTTTAATTGAGTTGATAAAGGAGCTCCAGATGGTGGAGAAGGTCATGAAGCCACAATCAAAAGCTATGATTGCTAAGGCTTCATCTTCTAAAACTGGGCCCAAGCCCAAAAAGTTCAAAAAGAAGAAGGGTAATGTAGCGGCCCAGCCCAGAGACAAACCCAAGGGCAAATGCGCTTCAAATGTGGACTGAAGGGACGCTAGAAAAAGGAGTGTCCAGATCTTCAAGCTAAGAAAAACCCCACAGGTAATGTTTTCTATCTGAAGTTTATATCAATGGTTGGATCAACTTCCACTTGGATTGTTGATTTTGGAGCCCACTGATCACATCTGTAACTCTTTGCAGGGGTTTAGAAAGATTAGAAGACTCTAGAAGGGCGAACATGGACTACGTGTGGGAAATGGATCACAAGTTTGGGCCCTTGCAGTAGGAGAGCTGGATCATATTTTTTATTATAATAGAATAGTGGTTTTAAAAGATTTTTTATATGTACCTGGATTTCGACAGAATTTAATTTCGGTTGCAAAACTAATAAAATCAAGGATATTCTGTATCTTTCCATTTTGGTATTTCTATTAGTAGAAATGGAGAAATTTTATGTATTGGGCACATGTATGGAAATCTATTTTTCTTAGAACCTTTTAACAATCAATTAAATAATGCTCAATCTGAACCTTTAACAAGGAAGAAACAGACCAATATCAATAACTCTTATCTTTGGCATCTAAGGTTGGGTCATATCAACTCAACCAGGATTTAGAGGTTAATCCATGATGGGCCCTTGGACTTATTGAGATTGAAAAATTAGCCTCAGTGTGAATCTTGCCTAATGGGAAAGATGATCAAATGTCTTTTGCCCCTAAAGCGGATAGAGCCAAAGAGGTATTGAGTCTTGTTCACACTGAAGCGTGTGGTCCCTTGTCTACACCAGCTAGAGAGAGTTTTAAGTACTTCATCACTTTCATGGATGATTGTACAAGGTTTGGTTTTATTTACCTAATGAGACGCAAGTCTAACTCTTTTGACAAGTTCAAAGAGTTTAAGGCTGAAGTAGAGCGTTGGACAGGTAAATTGATTAAGACCTTGTGATCAGATCATGGTGGAGAGTACCTCCTGGGTGAATTCAAGGAATACATGAGAAATCATGGGATAGTATCCCAACTCTCTACGCTGAGGACACCCCAGCAGAACATAGTAATCGAGAGAAGGAACATGACAATGATGGAAATGGTCCGAAGAATGATGTCTCATGCTACTCTTCCAGTGTCTTTTTGGGGATATATCTTGGAAATAGCGGCATACATTCTAAACTTAATGCCTTCCAAGTCAGTACCAAGGATTCCCTATGAGATGTGGACTGGGTGTAAGCCAAGTCTGAATCATCTCAGGATATGGGGTTGTCTAACTTATGTACTGGTCAAGAGAGACAAGTTGGAACTAAGATCAGAATTATGCTATTTTGTTGGGTATCCAAAAGGGATAAAGGGTAGTTACTTTTATCATTCTAAGGAGCAGAGAGTACTGGTTAGTACCAATGGTAGATACTTAGAGGATGATCAGAGCACTTCCATGAAAGGTTCAGCTAGTTTTGAACTTAAGAATAAGTTATCTTCGAAATCAACTTCTTCTAACCCAATTGTGGAACAAGAAGAGGCACAGCCTCAAAAGCCTGTACAATTGGAGCATCGTCGTAGTGGGAGTGTCTAGGATTCTGGAGAGATGGAATGGAGAAGTTTTTGAGTTAATCTCCGACCATCGAGAACAAGGCCCCACTAGATACGAGGAGGCTATTGCTGATACCGATGCAAATCTATGGCATGAAACAATGAAAGCCAAGATTGAGTCTATGTACTTCAATCAGGTTTGGGATCTTGTAGCTTCACCTGAAGGGATAAAACCCATTGGGTGTATATGGGTATACAAGGGAAAGAGATGAGTGGATGTGAATATGGAAACCTTCAAAGCTAGGCTTATGGCGAAAGGGTATACTCAGAAAGAGGGAATCGACTATGAGGAAACCTTTTCCCCAGTAGCCATGCTTAAGTCCATCCGTATCCTCCTTGCTATCGCATGTCATTATGACTATGAGATATGGAAAATGGATGTTAAGAAGACATTTTTAAATGGCCATCTTAGTAAAGACATCTATATGTCCTAACCGGAAGGCTTTATTGCTAAAGGCCAAGAACATATGGTTTGCAAGCTTAAGAAGTCCATTTATGGATTTAAGCAGGCATCGAGAGCATGGAACATTCGTTTTGATGAGATTGTAAAGTCTTATGATTTTATTCAAAATGAGAATGAACCATGCGTGTACAGGAAACTTGAATGTATTAATATGGTTTTTCTTATCTTGTATGTGGATGGCATTCTACTCATTGGAAATGATGTGAGGTCATTGTCATCTACAAAAGTTTGGTTGTCTAGTCAATTCAGTATGAAAGACTTAGGAAAAGCCAGCTACATTCTCGGGATTAGATTTCTTAGAAATAGGAAGCAAAGAATGTTAGGATTATCCTAAGTGGCATACATTGACAAGATGCTGGCCAAGTACAGCATGGACTCATGCAAGGGAGCTCTAATTCCTTACGGATATGGGTTGTCATTTTCTTTAAGGGACTGTCCTAAGTCTAAAGAAGAAAATGATAGAATGAGTAGGATTTCCTACGTTTTGACTGTAGGAAGTCTCATGTACGCCATGTTGTGTACTAAGCCAGATATTTGCTTTGCTGCAGACTTGTTTAGCAAATATCAGTCAAACCCTGAGGAAGTTCATTAGCAAGCTATAAAGCATATTCTCAAGTATCTCAAGGGAACGAGAGATTATATACTGGTTTACAAGGCTGATGACTTAGTTCTAACAGGATACACAAACTTAGATTTCCAAGCGGATAAGGATGAGAGAAATTCACTAGTGGATATATTTTCACCTTGTCTAGAGGAGCCATTTTATGAAGGAGTATCAAGCAATCTTGCATTGCTGACTCAACCATGGAAGCTGAGTATGTGGTAGCTTCGGAGGTATCTAAGGAAGCAGTCTAGCTATGGAAGTTCCTTTTAGAACTTGGAGTCGTGCCACACATGGACAGGCCGATTGTGATGTATTGTGATAACATTGGAGCTATATCACAATTTAAAGAACCTAGGAGCCACAATAAGGGGAAGCATATTGAGAGAAAGTACCACCTGATCCGGGATTTCATCTAGAGACGGGAAGTCGTGGTAGAAAAGATTACCTCCCAGAACAATCTAGCAGATCCTTTCACTAAGCCTTTGGCTGAAAGAGTCTTCAAGAGACACTTAGACACCATAGGGGTGGACACTTATGGACTTACTTAGTCTTAGAGTGCAAGTGGGAGATTGTTGGGAAATATGCCCTCTTAGACAAGGTATCTAATGTAAATATCGAATATTTTAATAAAAGAATTTTGTTTCAGAAATTGTTTGGAAATTTACATTTTATTTGTGCACAATTACGTTTGGAAAAGACCCATTGTTTTTAAGTAAGTGGTCTATGTGAATGGAGGTCTTTCACAGTAAGGTATGGATCACAGGTTACTTATCACATAAACACTTGTTCTTAACCGATTGATGAGAATGGGAATCTCATCATATCTAGGTTATTATGTTATGAATTCTAAATGGAGAATTGCTTACCTTTAGCCAGAGAGTAGCCTACTCACTTCAGGACATAAGCGTATTTCGAATACGTAGAACAGGATTTGTAGTAGTGGTTTCTTAAAGTACTATATGGTAGAAACCTAGACGACTACTGCTACAATATGGACTAGTATTCCATGACTTGAGTATGAGTTAGTGGTTTAACGAAGCTAGAAGCAAGTACTTTAATATGCAATAGTTGAGGTTCTATCGTAGGACCAATATACTTACATGTTGGGTATATGTGACTAGATTGTTAAGACAGACTTATATAAGATAGTTTCTATACTATATTACCCCTTGTGGTTGTCTGAATGATCTAAATATCCAGGGCCCTGGGAAACATGACTTGAATGTTTGCTTTAGGATAGCTCCCTTGGAAAGCAGAAATAATTTGGGAAGTCGTGGATCATTAGACTAAAAGCCTAAGGATGGTAGATGTCATTTAGAGATGTGTTAGTACACTTCTTCCTCTCTAAATATACGACGATGTATAAAGGGGTATTTTAGTCCTTACGCATATAGGTTGGAGACTTTGTTAACGTAGTATTGTCTTTGGGGTCAATATTTCCTTATGGTGATATTTTGAAATATTTAAAATGCAAAGTACAGCTATTTATATGGCAAGGGTATTTTAGTTATTTTAGTAGCCAAGGTAGTATATCTTTTGGTCCCCAGTATAGACCGTGAATCCTAATTAAATACAGGCTAAGGAATGAATCTTAAATTAAATGGAATTTATTTTATTTAAGTAGCCTGATTCAATTGTTGGGCTAGAATAAAATAAAGGTCCATGGAGAGAAAGAATTAATTAAATTAGTTTGGTGGGTTAATTAATTATTCAGGGTTTTGGCCCAGTTTGAATAATTAAAGATTAATCTGGGACTAAACTAATGTAGGCTTGTTAATTGCACTAGTTTATTTGGGTTGGGAAATTAATTATTTGTTGGGCTAATTATTTAGTTCTAATTTGAATAATTAATTAAGTCCAAAAGGCTAAACTAAGAGTCCAATGGGCCAGTCCAGTTTAACTTAGGGTTTTTTTTAGGTTAAACAGAAGAATAGACAACAACGTTTTTTTCACTGCTTCTTCTCTGTGAAAAACATAGGGGACGCCTCTCTCTTTCTCTCTCTCTCCAAGAAAAGTTCCTTAGTCTATGAGTTGTTCTCCAAACAGAATTAGGTAAGCCATATACTAGAAGATCGGGAGGTTTCCGTTCACATACATGCAAAGATAGAGTAGGAGCTTGCAGGAATCACACCAGAGGTTTCCACTAGCACACCTACCCCGATTGCATACATTTTGGTCCAGCTAATTCTTAGAACGAGAAAAAGAGGTAAGACATTTTTAACCTCGGAGTCCCGCCAAAGTGGGGCCGGCGCCGGCTAGGGATGCCGGAGCCTGCGCTAACTCTGTTTGGGAGTTCCCCTGTTCTTCAATTTTTCCAGTTTTTCAATTTTCGCTTCTGCTGCGTGCTTTGATTTTCCCTTTCTAGACCTTCAACTATGACTACGAGATATGGCAAATGGATGTCAAGACGACATTCTTAATTGGTCATCTTAGCGAAGACATCTATATGTCCCTGCTGGAAGGCTTTATTGCTAAAGGCCAAGAACATATGGTTTTCAAGCTTAAGAAGTCCATTTATTGACTTAGGCAGGCATCGAGAGTATGGAACATTCGTTTTAACGAGACTATAAAGTCTTACGGTTTTATTCGAAATGAGGATGAACTATGCATGTACAAGAAATTTGAAGGCATTAATGTGGTTTTTCTTGTCTTGTATGTGGATGACATTCTACTCATTGGAAATGATGTATGGTCATTGTCATCTATAAAGGTTTGGCTGTCTAGTCAATTCAGTATGAAGGACTTGGAAGAAGTCAGTTACATTCTCGGGATTAAGTTTCTTAGAAATAGGAAGCAGAGAATGTTAGGATTATCCCAAGCGACATACATTGACAAGATGCTGGCCAAGTACAGTATGGACTCATGTAAGAGAGCTCTAATTCTTTGCAGTGGGTTGTCTTTTTGTTCAAGGGATTGTCCTAAGTCTCAAGAAGAAAAAGATAGAATGAGTAGGATTCCTTACTCTTTGGCTGTGGAAAGTTTCGTGTATGCCATGCTATGTATTAGACCAGATATCTGCTTTGCCGTATGCTTGGTTAGCAGATATCAGTCAAACCCTGGGGAGGTTCATTGGCAAGCTGTAAAGCATATTATCAAGTACCTTATGGGAACGAGAGATTATATGTTAGTTTATAGGACTGATGACTTGGTTCCTACAGAATACACAGACTCAGACTTCCAGACAGATAAGGATAAGAGAAAATCTGCTAGTGGATATGTCTTCACCTTGTCTGGAGGAGCCATTTCATGGAGGAGTATCAAACAATCTTGCATTGCTAACTCGATCATGGAAGCTAAGTATGTGGCAGCTTCGGAGGCATCTAAGGAAGTAGTCTGGCTCCGGAAGCTCCTTTCAGAACTTGGAGTCGTGCCATACATAGACAAGCCGATTGTGATGTATTACAACAACACTAGAGTAGTATCACAATACAAAGAACCTAGGAACCACAAGAAGGGGAAGCACATCGAGAAGAAGTACCACCTGATCCGGGACTTCATCCAGAGGCGGGAAACTGTGATGGAACAGATTGCCTCAGAGAACAATCTAACAGATCCATTCACCAAGTCTTTGGCTGAGAAAGTCTTCAAGAGACACTTAGACGCCATAGGGGTGGGCACTGACGAGCTTACTTAGTCTTAGAGAGAAAGTGGGAGATTATTGGGAAATATGCCCTCCTAGACTAGGTTTCTGGTGTAAACATCAAATATTTTAATATAAGAATTTATTCTCAAAAATTATTTGTGAATTTACATTTTATTTGTAAACAATTACGTTTGAAAAAGACCCTTTATGTTTAAGTAAGTGGTCCATGTCAATGGTGGTCTTTCACAGTAAGGAAAACATCATGGGTTACTTAACATATAAACATTTGTTCTTAACCAATTGATGAGAATAGGAATCTCATCATGTCTAGGTTATTATGCTATCAATTCTAAATGAGGAATGGCTTACCTTACCTTTAGCCAGTGAGTAGTCCACTCACTTCTTGACATAAGCGTATTTTGAATATGTAGAATAGGACCTGTAGTAGTGGTTTTTTAAAGTACTAGATGGTAGAAACCTAGATTTCTACTGCTACATCGTGTACTAGTACTCTACGACTTGAGTATAAGTTGGTGGTCTAACGAAGCCGAAAGCATGTACTTTAATATATTTTAGTTGAGGTTCTATCATAGGACCAATACACTTGCATGTTGGGTATATGTGACTAGTTAGTTAATACAGACTTGTACAAGATAGTTTCTATACTATATTGCCCCTTGTGGTTGTCTAAATAATCAAAATATCCAGGGCCCTGGGAACACATGACTTGGATGTTTGCTTTAGGGTAGCGGAAACAATCCAGGAAGTCGTGGATCAATGGACTAGAAGTCTAAGGATAGTAGATGTCATTTAGAGAGGTGTTAGTACATTTCTTCCTCTCTAATGCACGGCGATATATAGAGGGGTATTTTAGTCATTTCACCTGTAGGTCGGAGACTTTGTTAATACAGCATTGTCCTTAGGGTCAATATTTCCTTATGGTGATATTAGAAAATATTTAAAATGCAAAATACAGCTATTTATATGGCCATGGTATTTTGGTCGTTTTAGTAACCAAGACAGTGTATTTTTTGGTCCCTAGTATAGACCGTAAGTCCTAATTATATACAAGCTAAGGAATTGGTCTTAAATTAAATTAAATGTAATTTATTTTATTTAAGTAGTCTAATTTAATTGTTGGACTAGAATAAAATAAAGGTCCACAGAGAGAGAAAATTAATTTAATTAGGTTGGTGGGTTCATTAATTATTCAAGGATTTGGCCCAATTTGAATAATTAAAGATTAATCTGGGACTAAACTAATATAGTCTTGTTAATTGGACTAGTTTATTTAGGTTGAAAAATTAATTATTTATTGGGTCATTTATTTGGTTCTTATTAGAATAATTAATTTAGTTCAAAAGGCTAAACAAAGAGTCTAATGGGCCAAATTAAAAAATTCAATTTAACCTAGGGTTTTATTTAGGTTAAATAGGAGAATAAAGACGTACATTGTTTCTTCTTCTTCTATGAGAAAAACAAACAGCCCTATTTTCTCTCTAAAAAATTCCTTAGTCCTGTGAGTCTTCACCAAACGTGTATTAGGCAGGCCATATATTGGAAGATCGAGTGGAAACTTGGCATTCATATACATGCACAGATGCAGTAAGAGGCTTGCAGGAATCGAACTAGAGGTTTCCACCAGTGCACCTACCCCAGTTCCGCATATTCCAATTCAGCCAATTTTGAGTACCAGAAGAGGTAATAATTTTTTTTTCCCTTCTTCACACAAGAAGAAGTGCTGCGCTTTTTTTTCTTCTTCTTGTTCTTCAGCTGGTTTTTTGCTGTGTTTGGCTTGCAATTTCATATTCATTTAGGTCCTATCAACTCCCCCATATTTGACTCTCCGCTTGTCCCTAAGCAAAGTACAAAAGTACACAACACAAATTAGCTCTTCTCAAATTCATCCATAACAAAGTCATAATTTATTTTCCAATATTAGATAAAAATTTGTCATTCATTTAACCCTTTAAAAATATTTTTAAACTCATGCATTAAATCAAATATATCAAGACTCTCAAAATTAATTTAAACAAGTTTATACTTTAGTAAAAAAAAATTATTTCACCTTTCAAGTCAAGACATAGATAACACAAATCATACAAGTCAAGTTGTTTAACCACTTCAAAACTCATAGAATCAAATTTGCAAAAATCTAAGTAGCAAAATAAAGAGATGCTCATATTCTTTTTTTTTTTCATCATTTTTTTTTTTAGCCTTAAGTGCATGAACATTACCTTCACGCACTGTATTGGCCCCTAACATTTTTTCCTTTGCTTTTTGGGAATTAGCCTCAAGAAAGTGTGATACTTCTTGTTTCTTATCTTCCACTACCCATATTAGCCCGCTTAAGCAATTTCCTAATGAGATAACCATTTTTTTCGAAATAAAATAAACATTTTTTCCACTTATTTTTTTTTTTAATTCTCACCAAAAGAAAAATGCACTCTCTCTTTTTTTTTTTTTTCAATTCTCACCATCTTTATTCACAATCCCAAGTTAAACAAATTTAGAAAACCATGAATTAAGAAGTAACCAACAACTCTTCCCATATTTCATCATATAGTCCATATCCAAACAAGAAAAGTAGAATAAAATTCAAAAACTAAAATATAACCAAGATTAACTTAAATTTTCAAGAATTAACATATTTAACTTAATACACAATTAAATCCAACCAATATGAATGACAAAATCATATCCAAAGTGAAAGAAAAAATTATAACCTTATCATAGGAAAAAACAATTTCATACCAATTTTAAAAAATTTAAAAATATCACTGAAAATCCATTGAAAATAAAAAAGATGCAGTTGAGAAAATATTAAATCCCTCCCCCACACTTAAAATGGACATTGTCCTCAACGACCAAAAAAATAGCACAAAAAGGAAAAAAAAAAAAAACAGAACCAAGGGACCAAAATGTAAAGAAGGGAAAGAAAATAATACTCCCTAAGGTAGATTAGCTCCAAGTAAAACGACCGTCAACTTTCAAAAAGTTGGAAGAATTATTGCCGGTGAGAAAATATACCTACAAAGAGAAAAAAGAAAACACGTCAAGTAAAAGCGTAAAAATAAATTAAAAGAAAAGTAACAGAAGAAAATAAAATAAAATAAAAGCAAACTAAATGAAAAAGAAAACTAGAAAAATAAACAAAGAACTCAAAAACCCCCTGAAGTAGAGCCTCCAAACAAGCTTTGAGGTTCTCCATGTTGATCTCAAAAGTGGCGCCAATAATTACAGTCACCTCAAATTGAGCTTGACAAAGCACAAAATTACATCGTGGTGCTGCTTGTTGGTCATAGATGGTTTTGTTCAACAACAACAACAAACATAACGCTGAATAATAAAATTTGCAGTGAAGCTCGAGAACACCACTTTAAAAGTTTTTCCAAATAACTCACTCTAAAAACTTGTTCCCACAACAATTTCTTTTACCGATCCATTCCATAACTATAATAGCACAATTCTAATCCACAATTTCATCAACTCCAACAACACCATTAAACCCAAAGATAATATCATAGTAAGCTCACAAATTAGCCAAAATCATCATGAAGTTAAGAATTTCAGAAAAAAGAATAGAAAAATGCATAAGCTGGAAAAGCTAAAAAAAGAATAAATAAATAAATGTAAATAAAAAATAATAAAGAATACTATTTCCAAGCCGAGTAAATTTTTTTTTAAATTCCCGAAATTCAAATAGGCTTAGAAAAATTAAAGAAGACAATGGGTGAAGAGGAGTAAAGAAGAAGAAATGGGAAAGGAAAAGAAAAAGGAAATCTCGAACAACAAAGAAAGATCGGTTTCCTTTTTCAAAGCCAAAGTCAGAGGTGGTTCATGATCACTGAAGAAACAAACAAACAAAGGAAAAGAGGAGGAAACATCCTTGGGAGGATGTAGTACATCCTCCTAAGAATGTAACCAAAGAAAAAAAAAAAAAAACCAACAAAACAAGCTGCAGCTCACCTAAGATAATTTTTTTTTTTTTCAAACCAAAAAGGAACTTCACAAAACAAAGCCTGGGGAGGATTTCATCAAGCCCCACCTGGCTATGATGCAAAAACAATCAAAGCTAGGCATGGCTTTATGAAAGCCGTGCCCTATATATATATATATATATATATATATATATATATATATATTCTTCTTTTTTGTTTTTTTTTTGTTTATTTATATTTTTTATAAAGTAACATGTGCATGCTTTGCAACAAAAAAATTAAAACATAAAATTACACAATAACATACAAGAAAATAATAACCTAAATACAACAATATATTTTACAATTAATTAAAATTTTTATTATAGTTATTGATTAATATTAACACAACAATAAAAAACATAAAAATTAGAAACAAAAATTTAAATGACAATACAACATTTGTTTTCGATGTTTTTTAAATAGTATACTGAAAATTTTTGTTTTTTTTTAGAAATAAAAACAACGAAATAGTTACAAGCATGCAAAATAATTATTATGCAATGATACAACAACATAAATTACAACTAATTAATATTATAGCTCTTGTTACTATTATTATTATTATATGGAATAATTAAACTATTACAATAATACTAAGAAAATAAACACAACAATATATCCTAAATACAAAGTACAAGTACAAATACTATTATTGTTAGTATTACTAATATGAAATAGTAAACAAATAATATTAAAAATAAAAAAATAGCAAATCAATTATTATTATAGTACACTGATGCGTAAGGATTTGGGTATAAAAATCATATAAAAATAAGCTCATTCCCAATCAAGTTTAAATTAAAACGTTAATCCCAAATTACACATATGAGCAAGCGTACTCATCATTAATACAACATAGGGTTTAAACGAGTGTCGAGCCTCCAGGAACAAGTATGCATTAATCCCTTTTCTTTCATTGTTTAACCGGCTCAATAGAGTGAAAAGGAAATAAAATAAAACAAAATAAAATAAAAATAAAAATATATACATTTCAAGGATGGAGAAGTATGTAACTCAAGCCATTGTTTAGACAAACGTGATCTTATAGTACCTAATCTTTATCATACTTGATTATTCTCTTGGCATCATGAAGGATAATATAGATTCACTTCTTTGTCCAATCCATGAAATCCCTATCTTCTAGACAAACTAGCATCACATATCCTATCTCAACTAATTCACCTAAAACATGCATTAACCACAATCCTTGATTAAATTCCCATTCCTGGCAAATTCACATGAAATTAACCAATGAATCCATATCCTGATAAACATTAATTAACCTTTAACTACTTTGTCCCTACTTTTAACCCCTTTTTCCAAGCAAGATAATGGAAAGAAACAACCAATTAATTTCGTAATAAGCACCAGTAATTAAATACCAAGAATAACAACTAATTAATCAAAAGATCAAACAACTCTAAAAATCATGAATATCTAAAACAATGTCAAATTACAATAAAAAAAATTAATATATCATTGTCAAGAAAAAGAAAACAAAGTAAAAGAAAGCACTCATAGACAAGCCTCCTCCTTTTTCCTTTGAAGACCTTCTTGTACAACCCTCCTTGAATTGAAGAATTCCTCCTTTGATTGAGTGATTTTCCGTGATAATCCGTGAATTCTCCATTTTCTCTCTTGTGTTTTCCATCTATTTATAGGCTTAGGAAGTGCCTAAACTCATTGGTGTAATGTTCTTGGCCGAGTAGAAGTTAGAAGATACTAAAACTCCATAGATTACCAAAAATTGCGTAGAAAAATCACAATCCTGGCTTTTCCTTAGAGCATAGCCGGCGCCAGTTCAGTTCTGGTTCTCTACTTGTTCGCCAATTTTTTTCGAATTCCGCACAATGTATTCCAGAATGCAGTCAACACCACCTTGGCTCTCAGAGCCGACGCTAGTTCTACTCTGTTCTGCTCTGTTTTGATAATTTTTTATTGCCTCGAAGTTCGTATCATCAGTGCATGGCCGGCGCCGGTTCCAATGCCCTAGCCGACGCCGCCTCTATTCTGTTTTGCAACATTTTTGCTTTGTTTTACCCCAAAAATCTGTAATAATGAACAAAATACATTTCCAAGGGTAAAATCTCAAATATGAAGGAATATGACTAGTTATTGAATGAAATATATCACAAAAGAGCCTCAGATAACTAGGAAAAGTATGACTAATTTGGCCCCTATCATACACTAATATATGGTTTATTCACAACAATTTTTTTTTCAAAATAAATAAAGATGTATAACACAACAAGAAATTAAGTGATTTACATGGGCCTACAAATAATATTTACATATTTACAGGAATCTGGGAAGAATAAGTAAAAGGAGAAAAAAGGAAAAAGTACAAGAAAAGAAAAAAAGGTGAAGAAAAAGAAAGGAAAAATGAGGTGGGGGATGGCTTCAGTAAAATATATATATATATATATATTCTTTTAATATAAAAATAAAATAAATACATAAATAAAAATTAATCCTAAGTTAATGCACGGAGTCAATATATGTCAAATAAGAATGCATAAATTAAACATTAAAATAAAATGAAAAATTATAATAAATAAGCAAAACAAAATAAAATAAATTCAATTCGTCTAAAATATCATGTCAGCAAAAGTCCAAACTTGAAAATAAAAAGAAATAGTATTGACTCAAAATTTAGGATGTAAAAATTATCAAATAGTTGAATACAATTAATACACTTATTTCACATTAACATGGAGTTAGTAAAATTAAACAACTAAATATACAGTATATACAAACATACAAAAATAAGTTAGTAATTATTAACCTATATCTACCTATTTACATATTTATATGGCTAAATCAATAAAATATAAGCTTTCATGATATTGTTTCCTGGCAACGACGCCAAAAACTTGACATGTAAATTTTGGTTGTATAAAAATCATTAAATGTAAATCCATCCATTAGTCAAGTTTTAATTAAACATTAATCGCAAACTATGCATACGAATAAGTATACTCGTTGCAAGCATAGTATAGGGAATTAACGAGTATCAATCCTCAAAGGAATAAGTACATGCTAATCACTTTTCATTTATTATTTAACTAACCTAATAAAGTGATAAGATAATAAAGAGAAAAATAAAGAAAAATATATACAACTCAACAATAAAAGAATATGTAATTAGACAAATATTCTTGAAAACATGACCATAAACTACTTAGCAATTATCACAACCAATTATTATCTTGGTCTCATGAAGGAATAAATTAGAACTGCTTCGTTTACAATACATGATTCTCTATCTTCTAAGTAACTTAATGGATATATTCTATCTCACCAGTCTTACTTAAAAGAAGCATTAAGATCAATCCTCATATAAATTCCTATATTCTATGTGATTTAAAACATGAAATTAATTAATGAATCCATATTCTAGTAATCATTAACTAACCTTTGATTACCCAATTTCCTAACAATTAACCTCTTTTTCAAGCAAGTTAAGGGATAAAAAATATGAAATTAATTCATTGAAATTGTTATCATCCCCTTTTCAAGCAAGTTAATAATAAAAATTAACCAATCAACTTCGTAATAAAACAAGTAGTTAAATACCAAGGAAAATAATTAATTAATCAACGAACTAAATTTATTCAAAATCATAAATCCAAGAATACTATGTAAATACAATTAAAGAATTACACTCATCATTGTTCAAGAAAAAGAAAACAAATGAAAGAGTAATTAGCCTATTTATATGCTTACAAGTTCCCTAAAAATCCAAAACTAAAAAGGAGTAATTTCCTAATAGAGTTCCAAAAAAATAAATAAATAAATAAATAAGGCCACTGACTAAAAGAATTGGCAACTCTGTTTTGTTGTCTTGCACTGAAGAAACACTCTTGTGGAAATTAACTTGAACAAAAGCTGATGCGAAACCACATAAATTCCTCAAAAACTTGAGATCAGCTTGGGTGAGTCGATCTTCCTTTTGTACCGAGCCGCCAAATTGCTAAAGCTATCGAGCCGTGAGAACCTAAGCCGATCGAGATTGCTTTCCTTCTTTTGCTGTTGGCTCACCCGATCCACAAGAATCAAGGCACTGCGATTTCCTTTTTCTCTGGTCTTCTTGTTGAACGCGGCTTAGCCGAGCCGCCGAGCTAACGGAGCTACCATTCTAATGAGTTCTAATTCCTGATAGTCCGAGACTAGGTCAAAAGCCTCTCCACTCCATCTTTATGTAACCCTTAATACCCTCCTACTATGATGAGGCTCTATTTGTACAAGTTCTTGAGGTTGTGCATCTTCTTGTTCTATAATCATGTTAGAAGAAGTCATTTTAGAAGATAACTTCTCTTCGAGTTCCAATCTTGTTGAACCTTTAGTGGATGTGCTTTGATAATCTTCCAAATATCTAGCATTAATACTCACAAGTACCTTTTCCTCCTTGCTACCCAACAAATAGTATAATTCTAATCTTAATTCTAACTTGCCTCCGTTAATCGGTACATACACTAGACAATCCCATATCTTAAGATGATTTAGATTTGACCTATACCCAGTCCACATTTCATAGGGCATCCTAGTTACTAAATTGGAAGGCACCAAATTCAAAATATATACCACTGTTTATAGGGCATATCCCCAAAAAAACACTAGAAGAGTAGCATGAAACATCATGTTTCAGACTATTTTCATCAATGTCCTATTCTTTCTCTCAAGTACTCCGTTCTACTGGGGTATTCTCGGTGCAGAGAGATGGGATACTATCCTATGATGTACCATGTAGTACTTGAATTCACTAAGGAGGTACTCTTCATCACGATCTGATCGTAAGGTCCTGATTAATTTTCCTGCCCAACGCTCCACTTCAGTCTTGAACTTTTTGAACTTGTTAAAAGAGTCAAACATGTGTCTCATAATGTAAACATAACCATACCTAGTACAATCATAAGTACTCAAGCCCCCTTTTATTGGTGTAGACAAAGGACCGCAGACATCAATGTGAACAAGACTCAATGTCTTTTGGTTCTATCTGCTTTTGTAGTAAAGGACCTTTTGGTCATTTTTCACATAAGGACCTTATAACAAACGTGCAAGTATCCTTATAGCAAACATGCAAGTATCCTTTTAGCAAACATATAAGTACTAATATATCTAGGCCATAATTAATAAATATATATTCTGGAAGGAGTTGGCGCTAATTCTGTACTCTAAACCGAATAATATATTGTATGGTGAAGGGAATTTATTGCATTGTAGTTTGTTATAGAAGGGTTCATATCAAGCCACTTGACTTCCTAAACTCTTGGGTGATCATGATGTGTTGTTAGATACCGCTCATTATCTATAGAATATGGATTTATTAATTGATGATTTAATAAACCAATCCTGATTAGAATTAATAAATCAAATCTAAATTATTAAGGATTATTAATCTCAAAGACATTTGGATTAATTCATATTTGCTACCAATAGACCGGGAAACCTAATAGATCACATACAATAGAGGATTAGTACTCAAGATGTTATTTGATAACATTGTAAAGTTAATCGTGAGAAGGAAAAGTTGTTGTGGTTAAACTATAATTAGTTATAATTTTAGGTCAAATCGTGATTGCTGAAACTTATGGTTTCCAATTGCAATTTGTGAATTCTAATTTCATTGTAATTCACAAAAACGTGTTTCCGTAAATTTCGGCTATAACACTGGAGTGAAAAAAAGCTGGATATATTTTGATATATGATGAGAAAGGTTCTCACGGTTTTAGTGGGAAAAAAACACAGTACACATAGCTTCCTTCTCTCTCTCTCTCTCTCTCTCTCTCTCTCTCATGTGTCTTCTGTACACAAAAAGAAACCCAAGCCATCAAGAAAGTCTTCTAGCAGAGACTTTTTTTTTTTATTTGCTTGAGTCCCTCGTATGGATACTATCAGAGCCAACCTCACACTGAGATTGGAGTGGCTCGTCTTGGACGTAGGTATAGACTCATTTTTGGAATGAGTATATTTGGATCACACCTCAGTCATTCAACGTGAAGAGAAAATTTTGAACGACAGTGGTAAAATCCGTGTTTTTCTTTTGCCTGTTTAAATCATATGCATGTGATCCTAGGCTGGGATTTCTATTTTTTTTCGCTGCTATAAGTGTTATAGTATTTCTAAAATCCCTATAGTGGGATCAGAGACTGCTTGCTTGTGATTTTTGACGAGTTCAATTTATGCTATGAAATTGTTTCAAGCATGCTTCTGGGTATTGTTACGTGCTACAACTTTATACGTATAGTCCGGGTTTGTGAAAAATGTTTTCACAATGCTTATAGAAATTGTTTCTGTATATTTTCTAGGTTTGTAGAAATTGTTTCTACGTGTCGTGGGTTGTTCTGTATTTTCCCATGAGCTATTTGTATTATTGATTTAATTATGATGGCGATCTCAGACTGTTGTTAATATAGATTAACAAAGAATTAAATCAAAATGGTTTTGAACGGTCTAGAAACAACATTGTAGTTCACGAAAATTATTTTTC